>PVJO010017251.1:0-39805 GCA_004026905.1 Hystrix cristata | reverse complement strand
AAGCAGCAAGATGATGTCTTTATTTTAAATAAATCACTCAATTTCCTTCTCAAAGCAGGCACTGGTTTGAAATCTTTATGTATGTCAGGTCTCCTGGGACAACAGTCAGTCCTGGGAAGACGGGAGGATGTTTGGGAGGCTCCCATGAACTCTGGGCTCACACAGACTCTGTAGGAAATGATTGTTCCCTGGGTAGGAGCCAAAAGGCACAGCTCCCAAGATGTGGATCTGCTTCTAGGCTGGGGGCTGGAGAAAGGGTGAGTGGAGGAAGCCGCACCATGGTGTGTGTGGGGAGGTCGAGTCACTATGGTGCCAGAGAATCTGGCCTGATGGCTGGGGCAGCAGTGCTTCTCCAGTACAGAATTTGAACTCCGAGTGCGTGGCACCTGCAGGCAAGGTCAGTGCTCAAGCTCAGGTATTAAGAAATGCACAGTGTAACAGAAATTCACGTAATTTAGAGAATTGGGCCTGGTGGCCTGGACAGAACAGAGAGACTGCCAGGAAAGCACACTTCCAACAGCCGTGGATATGCCAAAGTGGAGCCATCCTTGCATTATTGGGGCAAAGCGAAGGGATACTGTTTCTCAAATGGTGTCTGGAGACTCCACCCTGATTTTATGGGAATTTCTAAAAGAGCACTTGGCAAGCTACACTCTTTCCTCCCATGCTGCAGATCCCAGCAGCCGCACCATTAGGCCATGTAACAATTTGACCCTGCAGGAGGCACAGTGGGCTACAGAGTATGGAAAGTTCCAAGGGAAAAGTAAATAAACAAGAAGGCACCCGTGCCACTTGCCTCAGCAGAGATGTTCGGCAGTAGAGTTGAGTCTAACAGAAGGCGCTCTGGGCACTGGATGGCTTTGCCTCCTTCCGTAGGGGAACAGCCTCTTAGGACTCCAGAGCGGTCTTCTTCTCTGTAGGTCCCATGCAGGTAGCTAGCTGGGTAAGTAATTTCAATTCCTTTGACTTCTCTTTTGACTTCCTTCTCTGGAAAACACTCTTCTAGATCTAAACTCAAAATTGGGCCCTAGGGGAGCCCTAGTCAGAGCATCTTTACTCCTGCTTTGACATATCAATTCAAAGGTCAAATGTTCAAATGTGAGCTTTTAAATTGTCCCACAGTGTCCTACTCCTTTACTAGGGAGACATTTACTAGCAAAAAGGGGAACTTTTTTCCACCTCTGCATTTGTCTGGAATAATTTGCTGTTCAGGACAGAAAGGAACCTAGAAACTGCTTCTAAAATGAGACTCCAGCACCCCACAATCCAATAATATGTTAACACTTTCACCCCATATATACTGCTTGCCCTTGAGTCCCAAACTCAGGCTCAGCTTCTGGAGCCGCCCCAAGTGAAATGCGTGTCCTCTGAGCACTGAAATGTTGGCATCAATCACCAGGGCCTCAGCCAGCAGCACCCACAGCTGTCTCCATCGCCGTCGGAATCCCTTGACTGTGTGGCTTTGCTGAGTGTGAGTAGAACCACGTTTTATAATGATAACCATCAACATTCTATAAGAATTCAACATGAGCAAAGGATATAGTTAAGAAAATAACCCGGTAACACAGAAGATCAACATGAGGGGCTCTTTTCATTAAGGAATTGGGTAGAAGGCAAGGAAGCTAAGAAATCTATCTTTCCCCCAGCCAGGGGCATGTCTGGTTTCTTCTCACTCTCCTGTCACCTCTTCTCACGAGAGAATCACTCATGTTCTTGCCCTGTAATAGTTGCTCTGGAGTGCATCTTTTGCTTATTCAAGGACCTATATGATTTTCAACGCTTCTGTGGCAGCCCTTGATGTTTTTAATTACAGTTGCCACAGGTCAACTGCTGGGTGACATACTGACTGATGTCCTGGATAATACCAACTGATGTCGCTGACCAATGTGTTGGTGCAGTGCATCTTCAAATTTCCCCGGAAGGCATGTGCCCTCCCACTGCCTTCCCCTCCCACACTGTCTCTGGGAAGGTGAAGTTCTTTCTGGGAATGATGAGGAGCCATCAAACCACTATTCAAAAACAAGTGAGTACTGTACTATTTTGCCATCAAGAAGGATCAATTTGAGGGGTTTGTAGGTAAACAGATGTACCTTGAGACCACAGTGTCAAGTAAAATAAATCAGACACATAGCTTAAGTAGCACAATGGTTTCTCCTTTGTGAGAAACCCAAAATATAAATGAAAAGCAAAATAAAAGGTAGATAATAGGAAATAGGGAGCTAGATCTTTCTCAGATGGGCAAGGGATCAAGAAATGGAAGTAGAGGGATGAGAAAGAACTAGTGTCTCATACCACATGAAATCTCCCCACAAGAAATGTAAGAAGTCTCTCCACAAGACGTAGTCATTATGTACTGCAAATATGTACTGATTAAAAAAAATTGAAAAATGAAAACAAGTAAATGACATAACGAAAGGTCAGAGGAAATCTCCCCATTAGAGACAGAGATCAGTTTACAAATCACAATATCATTCAGGCCATGATTCAATAAGTGCAACGAAGAAAGTAAAATAAGGAATGACCAGAGACAAAAAAACATTTATATCTCTTTGGAAAGACTGTGTTTTCAGTAATGACAAATCAACATGTAGTCAAAGCGATGATAATGACAATTAACAGTTTCTGAATAACCACTTTGTGCCGGGAAACTTACTAGGTATTTCCTTATTTTTTTCTAATCCCCTCCTGTCTCATCAACACTGAAAGGAGGATACTTTCTTCCTCCCTCTTTCGCTTTCCTTCTGTCCTTTCTTCCTTCTTTTCTTCTTTCCCTCCTCCCTCTTTTCTTTCTTTCTTTCTTCTTCCTATAGGTAAAACTACTAGGACTCTGAGAAGTCAGGTTGTTTGATCAAGGTCACAGCTACATTATTGCACAACTGGGATTTGAGCTCAGATTTTTCTGTCTTTAAACCTTATGCTCTGTATGATATTCCTTGAACTCAAAAAAATTAAACCTCCCAAATTTAAAGACCCAATGCAAAAATGGGAAACTGAAATGAATAAACATTTCTCAGATGAAGAAATAAAAATGGCAAATAAATATATGAAAAAATGTTCAACATCACTAGTCATTCGAGAGATGCAAATCAAAACAACGTTAAGATTCCACCTCACTCCAGAAAGAACCGCGTATATGGAAAAATCAACCAATAACAAATGCTGGTGGGGCTGTGGGGAAAAAGGAACACTCCTCCACTGTTGGTGGGAAGGTAGACTGGTCCAGCCACTATGGAAATCAATATGGAGATTCCTCAAAAAACTACAACTGGAGGTTCCATTTGACCCAGCTATTCCCCTACTGGGGATCTTCCCAGAAGAATTAAAATCGTCATACCATAGGGACGTATGCACAACCATGTTCATAGCAACACAATTTGTAATAGCTAAGTCTTGGAAACAGCCTAAATTCCCAACAACCAATGAATGGCTAAAGAAAATGTGGTTTTTCTACACAATGGAGTACTACACCGCCATAAAAAAGGATAAACTAGAGTCATTCGTATGTAAATGGATGTTCCTTGAGAACATACTTTTAAGTGAAATAAATCAGGCACTCATGAGTACACACTGAATTGTTTCTCTGATATGAGAAACCATAACAGTAAATAAGGACAAAGAAGTGTAATGGATAGTATATAAAAGGAAGGTAATATACAAAGGAGAGGAGTACTAGAAAGAAAGAAGGGGAAAAGCAGAAAGGCAACAAAGGAAAGAAAAGGGAAAGAAAAAATATGGAGAATTGTAAATAAACCTGCTGTAAATAGGGAGGGAGGGAACAGAGGGGAGGGGTGGGGAGAGCCAAGATGCATCATGTACAGGTACAAAATAAATGTGATGAATGTGACTATTATTTGTAAAATGTACCAATACATGTTCTTGGTTTAAAAAATAAATTAAAAAAAAAGAAAGATACCAGACTTTGTAGTTTTTTTTTAATAAAAAAGTACATATATCTAAGAAATGTTTTAGAATGGTAAACATCTTAGCATTTATAAAATAAAAAGTTAGATAAAAAATTTAATAACAAAGTATGAAAATATAAATAGTCACATTTTTGCATTTGTGCTGCTGGATAATTCAGAACAATACAGCTACTGAAAACTTATGAAAAGCACTGAATTTAAAAAATTTTTTCTCTTTTTTACAGACTACTTATAAATTTACTCACTTAAATATTTATTGAACAGATACTATGCATGAAGCCTCTTGTGATGATCGATTATGATCTACATATGGAAAACTCAAGTGAGAGACTCTAACAACGTCTTTGAAAAAGAAGTACTGATTTTTGAAATAAATACGATTTTAAAAGGGTCACTTATCAGCCATATGAAAAGTATGAGATGTGATCAAAAATGCAGTGCATGTTTAAATTTTTTAAAAATGTATTACATTCCTCCTTCACAATTGTCTTTAGATGTGCAGTCATGTCTGTCTTTAAGTCAGGAAATTAGGGCACGGAAAACTGTTTGGGCAAGTTAGTATGACCTGGAACCAATCAGAGAGTGCTATTTTTAGTTCTTCCTACCAGAATTCAAGCAGGTTTCTGATAGGATGACCTAGACCTGAAGTCAGCCTGTGGCGTGGCAGAAAAAAAAGATGGCCACTGTCAATTGCTTGGTTACTGTGCTCCCTCTTTCACGGTGGTCTGTTCTCACCCTGCAGAGTATACTTCCTTTCCTACTTTTACTTGGCCCAAACTTGCTCTACAGAGCATGTTTCTTTTCCTGCCTTTAATAAATGTAAATTCTCATTAACTTTTGTACTTGTTTTGTCCAGGACAAGAAGAACCTAGACAGAATATCTAGAAGGAGTCTCTAGTACCCCACGATCCAGTAACATCTTGATGAATTGATTCAAAATGTTCCTGTTTCATGATCATTTTGACTTTGAGGAAAATCCAGAGATCACACTGTGCGGGATCCAGTAAAAAAAGATGGATGAAGACACAGTAACAGTTCTGAGAGCCTGTTTTTCTACTGGATGGCACTCAGCGGCAGCATTCACTGTACTTTTCATCACAGTTTTTAAAGACATTCGTGAAAGAAGACTTCCAGAACTGCTTCAGAAAGTGGCAGAGATGGGACGCATGTTTCTGAAATGAGGGGGAGTATTTCGAGAAGATTAATGGCAATGTGCCTTTTATTGTAATAAATTATTTTTAATTTAAGCACTCACCCTATATGTCAACTGCACCTCATACTTCAGAATTTAATCCTTTACCATATGCAAAATATGGAGTGGTTTCACTGGAGCCCTGACTCCATGTTGTACAAATACGAATGTTTTAATATTTTCGGTTAATTATTTCATTGTGTTAGTTTGGCCATCATCTATGGGGTAGGCAGGAAGCAGGACAGCTCTGAGAGATCCAGTAACTTGTCATTTGTATTTTGGAACTTAGCCCAGTCCAGTTGAAATTTGAATCCCAGTTAGCACAGAAAAGACTTAAAGCAGTTCCTAGGCCCTGCTAGGGGCAGAAAAAGGCAATGTCTGCTTGTGAAATCCATGCCTCTTTATCTTTCTTCCTCCCTCCATCCCTACTTTCCTCATTTCTTTCATCTGGTTTTCTCTGAATGCTCCAGCCCTTCAGTCTGCCCCACTGAGAGCTTTATCCTACTCTTTGCCTTGTGGGGACATCCACACCCTACCCACCCTCTGAGGTGCTTGGTCCAGGTGGTGCCTGAGGCTTCTCCCTGAGGTGCTGAGCTCTCACTAGGGGCTCAAAATCTTAGTGGTGGAAGGCGTTATACAGAAGGAAGACAGACCAAACAAAAAAACTACCCTGAAGGAAAAATACGCAGAAAGTATTTCAAAAAGCCCAATACCCATTGCATGTACTTTTTCCATGTCTTCCTCCCCATTTGTGCATTTAATTAGGAAGCAAAACATTCCCTCTACCTTCTGAGGGCTCAGTAACTGAGTCTATGAAAAAAGCTTACAGTAGGCAGATCAACAGGAGAAAAGATAGATACATTTGTAGAGAAAAGAGAAGTGGACATCCAAACCTCAGTGACATTTAGAAGCTTATATACTTTTTTCCTAGAGGAAAGGGGAGAGGGACACAGGCAATTCATCAGAGAAGGGATGATTTCTAGGAAATGCGAATGGGCCTTCCCTGTCCGGCAGCCTGTGACGGCATCTGGGCAGGGTGTCCACCTCCCGTCACCTGTGATTCAAGTTGACCTCCCCTGGTGGATGAGGGGACTCAAGGTTGAAACTTGCCCTTAGATCGAGCGAGCTCAGAGAAAGCCCCTCCCCACATCGCTGTAGTGCAAAGGCCCCCAGCGTGAAGCCCACTGTGGCATATTTTAGGGTGACATCTGCTGAACCCCTTCAAATTGAAGAGCGTATCTGGATTTCACCGTCCCCACCAAGTGTGGCACCTGGTTTAAAGAAGGCACTTGAATGTTGAATGAATGAAATTTCGGTATGAAATATCAGTTCGTTATGAGATCAACCCACCCAGGTCTCGTGGGGATTTGAAGAAAGCATATGACATGTAATAGTAAAACTACACAGGGACGAATGTCTTGCTTTACTTAAGGGTACTGAGCATCAACAGTGTAGGGGGCATTGCTACCGGGCCAGTCAGACACAGCGAATAGTCAGGATGCTTTCTGTCCCAAGGAGCTCTGAGTACAGTGGGATTGTCTCCAAAAGACTCGGGAGGCGAAGGCTTGGTTGCCAGTGCAGGTGCTATTGGGAGGTGGTGGAACCTTTAGGAGGTCACTGGGGCTGCCCTGGAAGGGGACTTTGGGCCCCTGACCCTTTCCACTGAGCTCTTTGTTTTCCAGACACCATGAGTGAGTAGCTTTGTGCTGCCACACACTTCAATCATGATGTTGTGCCTCACACAGGCCAACAGGACCACCGGACTGTGGATCCAAACCTCTGAAACTGTGAACCTAAGGTAAACTTTCCCTCCTTGTGAGCTAGCTCAGGTATTTTGTCAAGGTGACAGAAAGTAGACTAACAGGGTTTGTGTCTTTTTTTTATCCTGTAATAGAGATATGATGGTAAAATATTGGAATAAAGAGAATGAGATGGTGATAT
The DNA here is from genome assembly GCA_004026905.1 of Hystrix cristata. Classification (NCBI taxonomy): domain Eukaryota; kingdom Metazoa; phylum Chordata; class Mammalia; order Rodentia; family Hystricidae; genus Hystrix; species Hystrix cristata. The sequence continues at coordinate 32,749 of PVJO010017251.1, read as the reverse complement.
AAAGGAACTGCATGTATACAGTCGGCCTGGACTTCACCACGAGAAAAAATTCTATCAATCATCTGGGAAAGCTGCAGAGGAAGGCCTTCTCTCAGTCATAGAGAAGGGGAGAAAACCTATCAGCATCCACATGTAAGGGACTAGTGTCACATGCCATCTTCGTGAAATTCTAACTACTAACTGGGCTTATATCGATTTGCAAGGTGCAGTAAAATTATTGAGTGTTCTATGCACATTTAGAGATCCTGTAAAAGACAAAATAAACATTTTCACTACTGGGTAATATGTGGAAATAATTCTCATTTGACTACTTTGATTACTTTAGGAGGCTAAAGATAGAGTTCACGAGAACAAGTAGTTTTGCTTGAACTCCACATTCACCCGTTATACAAATTGAATTCTTGCTGTGGGAGGGATACATAGCAAAACCAGAAAGAGCTGCTGTTATCAGAGTTCTATACCTCATCAGAACTGTGAGGAGACTGGGAAAGTTTCCACCTGACATAAGCTCTAAATGGTTTCTCTCTTTTAAAACACAGTAACAAAAGAGAAGGTTGGATATCAGAATGTACGTGTTACTTACTATGGCGGCTATTAGTCAATAGTTTTTTGTGTTTATTGCATAATTGACATAATATTTTGGATATATTGGGTTAAATATAATTCATTACTAAATCAACATTACTTGTTTCTTTTTTTAAAGTGTGGTGACTAGAAAATTTAAGGTTACATATGTATTTTGAATTATCATCTAGTTTTCAGTGCTATTCAGACTGTGATGTTTGGAACACTCTCTTTTTCTCGTTTTTTTTTTTTTTTTAACAAAAATTGGGAACATTTTCTATTAAGGGCAAATGACCTGCTTTAAGAGAAAATCACAACCATATGAGAAGATAAAAGAATCTTAATTCTGTTTCCTTTTGTTTTGCTTTTATGAAGGAAAGCTATCTGAAAATTCATGCACAACTACTTTTAAAGTTAAGAACAGGGAGTGTAAATATCTTTTTAAAAAAATGCATATTCAATTTCCAGTTCAATCTGTGTTATGGCTGACTGAGGGAAGGAAAGAGCAAGACTTGCTGAAGGGGACAAAGAGATAACAACTCATCACTGACCTCACAGTACTGACTGCACATCATCCTGAAAGTCTCGAAGGGGAAAAAATGCCTGTGAGACAGACAAATATCTTCCTGTAACATTCACCAATTATCCACACTAATTATGTCTACTCAGATGAATTACTGCAAATTGCATACAGTAACTGCATCAAAGACAAGTGTGGATTTCTTCTCTGCTGTACACCTGTTCCTTTGTGAATAACAACAGATTCCTCCTTTGAGCACAGCATGAATTTTCTTCCAGTCAGGAAGGGGTTGAGGAGGAATAGTTGCAAGGTCTGTTTAAACTTTTCCTATTGCACACCAGTTTTGATTTGATAGTTTCTATAATGGGAGGGACTTCCAAGAAAGCAATAGCTTTTTAGAAACAAACTAACAGTCTGATTGTATCAGTCTGTTTTTTGATGCTATGACAAAATACCTGAGCCAGTGTACCTTACAAAGATAAGTTCATGTAGCTCACATTTCTGAGGCTCAACATCTCATAACTGATGATGGCTTTGTTCTTCACAGCACCCCAAGATGGCACAGGGCATCACATGGCAAGAGATGGGGAGTATGTGTCTGTGTCTGTTTCTCTCTTCTTTTAGAGCCATGAAGTTTAATCAGAGACCTCAATCCCAATGATCTTATCTAATTCTAATCACTTCCCAACGCCTACCTGTAAACACCACAATCAATTAAGTTTCTATCCTTGTAATATATCACAAAGGGGATTATATTTCAACACATGAAGCTGGGGCCAGGGTTGGGGGGTATCAACCACATCCAAACCACAGCATCACTCTACCTGCCCCATCTTCCCAGAGAGGAAGGTAAAATCACTTTCTGGGATTCATTTCTGACTGTCACGAAGGTCCCTGGAATCCAGGTTTGGAAAGAAGCTTCCTTGGGAAAGATGGCTTGCACTCCAACTTACTAAAGAGAAAAGTTGTCCAACGTAGATTCTCTGGATCAGGCTTTGTTCCCATCTGCAGGACTACCAGTGGCAAGCAGGAGCAAGATGAAAGATGAGTCACTGCAGGCTCTCTCTTCTTGTCTCTGTCACCGGACAGTGCCAGCCCATTGCCACGTGTCCAAAGCAAATGAGAAAAGCTCTTGTCAAAGGCTCCTCCAGGCAAAGGTTTCCACTCCCACCTCCAACACAGGAGCCAGGAAATTAATTAGAAAGTGTCAACTAATTTCAAAATTGCCATTACTGCTTTTCATAATGTTTGCAATTTCAAGCATTCTACAAAACAAAATAAAACAAACTGTTAAAAAACAAACCAACAAACTATTGATTTTGAGATGAAATTGACCCACACAGTTTTATTATATTTCAAATTTCAGTTTTCATGTAAATCGTAAACTGGAGACAGCAAGGGAATGAGTGACTTTTTCAAGCCACGTCACCAGTGGGGATTGCATTGGCTTTTCATGTGGCCCTTCTTCATCTCCCGGTGCTTCTCAGTTGCTCCAGAGTCACTCCAAAGTCCAAGCTCACTTTGAACCCTTCTAATCTCACTCACCACCAACTACGTGCTTTCAGCTGCTTTCGTAAGCGTATCAACTGCTACCCACCACTCTCTAAATATTCACTGTACTGGATTGACTTAAGTCCCTTGTGAGTTATTCTCTTATCATAAAGGTTGGATGCTGCTATTGTTTAGATGTGGTCTGTCCTCCAAAGGCTCATTTGTTGGAGGCTTGTTTCCTCATGTGGGGATGTGGGAGATGATGGGGCCTTTAGGAAGTACGGTCTAGTGGGATGTCCTTAGGTCACTGGGGACATGGTGACTTTTGGAAGGGGTTAAGGTTTTCTCCTTCAACCCTAGAGTGAGGTATTCCAAAAGAGTGTTATAAGGCCTGGTCCTGACCCAAGTTGTCCTCTGCTTCCTCCCCCACCATGTAATCTCACACATGTTCTTCCACCACGATGTGATGCAGCCAGTAGGGACCTCACCAGAGCTGAGCGGATGACAGCATCATGCTCTTGAACCTGCAAAACTCTGAACTAGATAAACCTCTTTCCTTTATAAAATGAGCCTGTCTTGGATATTTTACTTTAGTAAGGAAAAGTTGACTAATAGAGATGCCTAATCAGACAATCAAATTCAGTTGAATTTGTTCCCAAATATGTTTATGTCACTTGTTCTTGTTATCGTAATTATCTACTTTAATTAAATATAAATCCATGAACAACAAATTTATAACGATATTTTAAGAGCATACTCATTTTAAAAAATTAAAATGAAAATTATACAATATATATTATTGTTGGGGCTCAAGTAGGAAAGACAATGCAGAACACCAACCAGCTGTCCCCAAATCCAAAGAACGACCCTTGGTCCTATATTAACTGTTGGCAAATAAATGGGAATGTATTTGTTTTAAGTTGAAATAGATTATGCAAAATGTATCTTTTTTGTTGTTTTGTTTTTGTAAGTCTCCATAATGTCTGACTTTTCTGGTTGATCTACTGTAACCGGATCTATCTCTTGGGTTCTTGTTTTGGGGCAATGAAAACTGAAGCAGACAAAACAGCAAATAGTAGGTGGGGGGAATGGCCAAATGTGTGTTTATTAGAAAGAATAAAAAAGAAGCTCCCCACTGGTTGGAGAGGGTGTTCTATAAGGTGGACACCACAGATGTACAGGTCCATTGGGGTTTTATACAGGTTTTGGGATGGTATATGTGGCAGAAAGCAAGGATGCTGCTGGTGGCAGGCAGGCCTTTGATGTCTGGAAAGCAAGCTGCTCCATTTGAATTTTACTTCCTCCAAGGTCTCACATTTGTTTAAAGACTGATTCTTTGTCTCTGGCATTTCATTAGGCCCTGGTAGTCTGTTTTTGTATGCTAATTCATTTAGGCCCAACTTTTAGTTTATTTTAACTATTCAGGACATGTGCCCTATCTGCCTAGATTCCCCTATCTCCTGACTTCATTAGCAGGTATGTGTTACATCATATGAGATAACAACAAAGCTACTACTGTGAAAGTTAGGAAAGAAATTTGCCCCTGTATTTCAAAGTATAAAGGTTAAGATATGTTTCAATTCCTGCACGACTAAAACAGTCATTCTTACTGGCAAACCCAAAACCCTTAAAAAAAAACCTTTCCCATGCTTTTCATTAGCCCTTTTAAGAACAGAAAACAAAATATAAGTTTTGCTCCACTTACTACGTTCTGTTTTTCTTACTCCTTTTCTGAATTCCAATCTAATACTTGAAACATACAGTATTTCTACTAACTGCCAGTTCACTTTCAGACTGACCTTTCCTACTATTGTGGCCAACTCTCTCCCTCTGGGTTCCTTCTGGCTGGTGACAAGAAGTATGACAAAACAGTAAGCAGTGGGGAATAGTACTGGGCATGGCTTAAAAGAACAAATAAAAGCCAGGAACAGGAAAGATGCCAGAGAAGTACTTGAACCTAGAAACTTAGACAGCTTTTCAGCACACACATGAAAAGACAGACCAAGGGGCAGAGGATGTGTGAAAAGGCTGCCGCTTGCTAAGCTGCTTGTCCTCAGCAGGTATGATCAGTCCTTTGTCTTTTGCACTCTAATTTCTCTTGAAGTTTATTTCATCTCATCTTTAGTTTACGGGGGCCCTTGTACCTTGCCCCTTTATCTCCCGGTCTCACTGTCACAGCCAATACAATTTTTCCTCTTTTCACCTATTTTCTGGCAACCTTATTCTAGGATCCTTGACGATGTAGGGGCAGATAGGATGTGGCACCCTTTTTCATCTTTTATAATGGTCACAATCTGCACACTTACCACAAAGACAGGTTAACAAAAGAAAAGCATGGAAAATTTGATGAAGGTTTTCGTTGACACGGGAATCTTCAGAATGAAGACCCAAAGGCTAAAAAGACATTTTGCTTAATTCTAGTGAAGAATGGACAGCTGTTCTGAAATATGGGAAAATGGTTGATTTAACGATAGCAGGCTGAATGGGAAACTCCACCAAGCCCATCTGTCCAGATTCTTTTCAGTCTTTCTGTGGACCATCCTTCCCCCAACAAGCTGGGCAGGACCCCTCTGGGGTGACAGCTGATGATCTGGTCTAGGGAAAGTCAAATCAAGAGAATTTAGAGCTAGTTCTGACACACAGATGTGGGGCAAAGTTTGAGGAACACTTTTAGGCTTTATGATTTGCACTGAGAAAAAGGCTCTGTTTTTTATGACCTGACAATGGAGAAAAGAACTTGTAATTTTTATCACTCTCTTTGGAGGAAGATGAAGGGCTGAGGACAGGAGGGCAGCAGAAGGTCAGACAGATCTTGGTGCAGAGACTGCTTCTGAGGCCTCCCGATGTTCTTCTTTTCTTATTTTATTTTACGTGACCAGGAACTGAGGGCTGTTGCACTGAGCTACATCTTCCAACCCCTTTTTACATTATTTTGTGACTTTTTTTTTTTCATTAAGTCCCTTAGTTGCCCAGTCTGGGCTCACCTGATGCTCTTTAGTTCAAACTAAGCTAACCAAAATGCCCTACTTTAAGGTATCACTTTCTAAGCCTCAACAATAAAAAAGACAATAAATATAATAATAATTAGCTGAAAAATGGTTCTTTAAGACAGAGGCAGTAGCCAAAATACTATCATTCCAGGTTAAGTTTGAATTCTGGGGCAGAATTAACTTATTCCTCCCCATAGGAATCTGTTACCAGGTTTTGGGGTCCTGGAGACTCCTTCTGGGGATGATTTCTAAGTTCTTTCTGTCTCAAAAAAATAAACGAAACAAGCAAAAATGGTGGCAAAGTTTCACATTTATTTGAGGTAAGAAAATTAAAGAGAAAAAATTAAAAGGAAGTGTAAGAGAGAAACTGGCTCTGCAGAGTGAGTTTGGGCCAAGTAAAAATAAAAATAAAAGAAATAGAAAAAAATAAAAGTATACTCTAGAGAGTACAGGGTGGGTTAACATGGAGTGGCATGTCAGTGAGTGCTTAATGATGACTCTCCCTTTTTGTTCCTTCCACACATTGGGGGTTATCATGAGGAGTCCACACATGGGGTTTGGAGAACCATTTTGTGCATGTGTTCTCAGATTTTGTAATAAACATTTCACACTCCCCAGCCAGCTTTGCCAAAGCCTACCTTCCTATCTCATTTCCCCCTGAGAGACACAAATGCCCTGAATTCTTTATGGGGTGCCGAGAGAGTGAAGGTCTCTGTCCATAGCTTCTTCCAGCTGGAAGACTGTGACCCTGCTACCTACTGGGTATCATGTTTCTCTCTGACTACCTTGTGGTGCTTAGGCTCTCTGGTTGGGTTGAAGAAATAAAATCCCATCAGCAAACAATGAGAAAAGTGACCATTGAGCTGCCTGTTTGATGGGAGAAAGACACTTCAGTATTACCCCAAATATGAGGAGCAGGTCAGGTTTCCTCACTTCCTGTAGAGGAGAATGTATGTCAGAGAGGAACGTTACACAAATTATCAAGAGACTGAGAGCCATGCTGTTGGCAAGATCTTGTTTACTTACCTTGGAGTCTTGCTTTTTGAGGAGAAATTTCAAGTCTTCCACAGGCTCATAGGCGTAGCTTTTTCCTTTCAGGTGATCTTGTACTTCAGACAGTTTGGGTAGGGCTGGCTTTATCCTCAAAAGATGAATCCAGTTATTTATCTCTGCCACCTTTACTGCAGTGGGTATGGCAAGGACCACTGAGAAAGGGTCTTTCCATTGGCTTTAATCAGTCTGCTGGTGTTCCATCTCTCCAAGGTTTTATAAGCCCTTGATCTCCAGGGCAGACCCTTGGTGGTCTCCCGGGACAGGAGCTGGCAGGATTTTGTTCCTATATATTTGGATAGCTTGTTGTACTTGGTCCATATTGATGAGATATTGTTAGAGTCTTAGAGTCTCTGAGTCCACTAGTTTATCAGAGAATAGAAATTGTCTTCCATGCAGCATCTCAAATGGGCTCAAATTTAGCCCAGTTTTGGGCATGTCACAAACTCTCATTATTGCTCTTGGCAGCCATGACTCAGATGCCTCTTGGCAAAGTTTCAACAGAGATCACTTTAGGGTCTGGTTGGCTCTCTCTACCCTTCCAGAAGTTTGAGGCTGCCAGGTGGAATGGAGATGGTGCTTATTCTTAAAGCCTCTGCCACCCCTGAGATATTTGGGAGATAAAAGAAGGCCCACTATCACTATGGAGAGACTGGGGTGGCTCAGATCTGGGGAATGCTTTCTTTAAGAAGTCTTTGCCTCTGTAGCCTTTTCTGAATGGGTAGAAAAAGCTTCAATTCAGCCTGTGAAGGCATCAATCAGGATCAACATCTGTTTAAATCCTCCAAATGGTGGCATGTGGGTGAAGTCTAATAATCACCAGTCCTCTCCAGGGTGTCTCCCTCTCCTCTGTACAGGTTCTAACAAAGAAGACAGTTTGGACTTGCCTGGGTTGGTGTAGGCAGAGAGTGGGCAAGCTTTTCAGACCTGTCAGGTGGTTGCTGCTAGTCCTAGTCCTGTGAAAACTTGAATGATCATTTCCAATATGGAAAGAATCATGAAGTGTTTCCGTAGCCTTCCATTGTGTCCCTTGAAGAAGGACCAGTTTGTTTCTTAAATACCACCAAAGGCTATTTTTAATTCCCCCATTGCCTTAACCCCCATTTGTCTTCCTGGGGAGTATAGACTGGTTTTAATGGTTCCTCAGGAACTGGGAGCAAAGCTAGAGTCTTAAGGGGTGTAAGGCTGCCCTTCTCGCTTCTCTATCAATCTTCTGATTTCCCAAAGAGATTTCAGACATGTCTCTCTGTCTTTTACAATACACAACTGCAACATGTCTGGGAAGATGGACGACCTCTAAGAGTTGTACAATCTCCTGCATCTGCTTTATAGACGATTGCTTACAAGTTTCTTTCCAGATTGCTTCATGGGCATGGACTAGCAGAAAGGCATATTTGGAGTCTGTATAGCTATTTAATTTTTTGGCTTTTCCTAATATCAATGCCCAAGTAAGAACTATTAACTCTGCCTTTTGAGTAGAGGTTCCTGGGCGAAGAGGTTTAGGTTTAATGATCTGTTGCTAAAAGACAACTGTGTAACCTGCCTCTTGATGTGCCTTTTGGTCAAAGCTACTTCCATCAATGAACCACATCTTTTTGGGGTCTTGGACAGTCAGGTCACTGATGTCCTGCTTGCTTGTACAGGTCTGGGAGATCACTTGTTCATAAGAGTGTTAACTTCTGGGCTGTAGCCATCCAAGAGGCAGAACTAAGAGTGGTGCAAGTTTTTATAATTACCTGGTGGGTGCCTAAGAGCATAGCCTGATATCTGGTAAGCCATTCCCCTATTAACTACACGTGGCCTTTTGTTTCCAGAATAGCTCTGGTCTGATGGGGAGTCAGGATTTCTAGTCTCTGTCCTAAAGTTAACTTTGCATCTTCTTCCTCTGTTAGTATAGCTTTAGCTGCTACTGCTCTCAGGCAAGTTTGCCATCCAGCAGCCAGCCATGCCATCTAACTTTTTTGAAAAGTATGTCACTGGGTACAGTTCTTCTCCTAGCCTTTGGGTGAAGATACCAAAAGCAATTCTTCTCTTTTCTGATACACAGAGGAAGAAAGGTTTTCTTAAATTAGGTATTTCCAGTACTGGAGCCTGAGTAAATGAATGTGCTGTTGCCCTAAAGGCATTGGCAATCACTTTTGTCCATTCCAAGGGGCTAGACCCAGGCCTTTTATAGCTTCCTATAAGGCTTTGCCATTAGTCCAAAATTAGGTAGCCATATCCTACAAAAGCTAGCCATTCCCAGGAAGGAATGAAGCTACTGTTTGGTGGCAGGAGGCCCAAGATCACAAATAGCCTGGATCTGGTCCCTAGATGACTGCCATTGCCCTTGTGTAAGAACATATCCCAAATATTGAATTTTTGGAAGGATATCTGAGCCTTTTCTTTGGAGATTTTATGTCTCTTCATAGCTAGAAAGTTGAGAGTTTGCATAGTGTTATAGTTGGATAATTCCCAAGTTGGGCTGCAAACTAGAATGTCATGTATATTCTGTAGGATAGTCCCCTGTTTAATCTTTATGCTCCTTAAGTCTTTCTCTAGTGCCTGAGCAAAAAGATGAGGGCTTCCTCTAAATATCTATGGGAGAACTGTCCAAGTATATTGCTGCTTTTCTCTTGAAATGGGATTTTCCTATTCAAAGGCAAACAGAAATTGGGAGTCTGGATGCAAAAGGATGGGGAAAAATGTGTCTTTTAAATCTAAGACTGAGAATCAATTAGTGTCTGCTGGAATTTGGGAAAGAAATATGTATGGACCCACCACTAGAGAATGGATTGGGATGACAGCCTTGTTAATGTGGTGGAGGTCTTGTACCATCCTATATTCTCCTGAGGGCTTTAAATTGGGGGAATGGGATTATTGCAAGACTGCATTTGAGAAACCTGTCTATGAGAGGTTACATGCCTCTTCTTTAATTGATGCCATATTCAGTTAGGAAACGGACCGGAGTCTTTCAGTTTTATAACTACTGAGATAGCTGAATTTACTCTACCAAGTATTCCATTACACCATACAGCAGGATCCACTTGTTGGCTAATTTGGTCAGGGAGTGCTGGTGCAGTCCCAATAGGTAGATTCTATTTTGGCATTAGCTAGAATTTGAGAATTGCTCTGCATTTTGCTAGTAAATCACTGTGGGACAATTAGAAAGTCATAGCCAAACATTTGGCCTTCAAAATGACACATCGGCAGAGGAGTAAAGGATCTCTGATTGGGGGGTCCCCTTGATCCCAACTATGGCCACTGATTTAGAGAAGGGTTTTTCAATGGAGGAAATTAAAATTGAATGAAGTAACTGAATTGGCTCACCCATGACATCAATTGTTATCCAGGACTCCTCATAGGAAATGGTAATATCCATGGGCAGGGCCATTAGGGCTCCCTTGGGCCTCTTCAGAGCAGGAAATGAGGGTTTGGGCTGGCCTAGCCCCTCTTTGGGAGCAGAGAGAGTTACTCCTCCAGTGCCATGAGTCAGGCACTTTGGCTGCCTCACACTCAGAGCAGGGCCCAGGCAATGCTCAGTGTCCAGACTTCTTAAACTTAAAACAGTCCCTCAGTTGTATCAAGGTTTTCGTGTAGACAGTTTGGGTTAGTTTAGCGCACTGCCAATCGTGACAGCTGTAATTCTAGCTTTCCTCTTAATCCCAATTGTTGAACACACAAAAGGCCGTGTCCAGCAACTGGGTTAGAGGTGTCTGTGGACCCATTTGAAGTTTCTTCAGTAAGCAGATGATGAGATCCTTATTACTGAGACAGAGATGGGGGTCCCAGGACGGGGTCATCAAGGATATCTTCTCCTATCTCAGGTGCCACTCTCAGTACCATAGCTTCTGGGCATTCCTTGTGATAAAGGGTCACAAAAGCCTGAACATAAGGGACTTCATTCCACCTTTTATGTTTTTTTTTTCACCTTTTATGTTTTAAGCAGAAACATTGTAATTGAAGAATCATCTCATAACTTAAAGTGCCATCCCATACCCAACTCTTGCCATTTTCTAGTTTACACTCAACCCAAACCATACTGTAATAGTAGATAAGCTGTTCCTTTTTTAATTTGTCAAGATCAAACCTTTCTCACTCATCAAAGGTATGCCTAGTGGTGAAGTCAATGGAATCTGTGTGGCGAGGTCCAAGAGGTTTGCCATGGCTTGTCTTGGGGCCTAAAGAGAGAGAGAGGAAAGGAGATCTTGCCTCCTTAGAATGGCACTCCAAGTGGAAGAAGGAGAGATAATGATCCCCATATCTTTTGTGAGATTCAAGCATTTACTAGACAGATATCCCTGTTTGAACCTTAGAGTGATACCAGCATTGTGTACAGAAGCCAGCAAAGATGATAGATTTTCCCTATTGGGACCTATTAATGCATTAGGGAAAAGGGGGTTGAGCTATGTAATGGCCCTACCTAGTCCTGTGAAACACCCACGAGGTCAGGGCGGGCCCCCCACCAGTCTTTCCTCAGCTACTGTGTTGTGCACTGGATGACTCTTACTTCAGCAGGGTGGAGCCACTTGGAAACAGCATTTTAGGATTCCCTCAGTCCTGTTAATTTAAGCAGAGTTGAGCCACTTGGGAAAAATATCTCTTGTATTTACAATTATAGTAAAAACTTTGGTACGCCTTTTACTGCAAGAGAGACAGAAACCCTTTTAAAAAAAAGACTAAAAAGCTTTAAAAATAAGGATGGCTCTGCTTTTGTGTGCTCACAGTCACTTTAGTTAAGTTTTAAACTCCTTTTATTTGTTCTGCTCAGGATGGCAGGCATGTTTCTAAATTACCCGCATTTGGTTAGAAGAAACAGGGAACGGATCCAGCCTGAAACCAATAGGCAGACTTTAGGACCCAGAGGGAGTCCAGTCAGTTGGAGCCAGCTCAGCTGCCGCTTGCAGCTGGCTGCCCTGGGCAGAAACAGCAGGAGTTTTAAAATGGACAAAATTTTCTCTTCACATGTGGAAAGGCACTATATCTACAAAGTAATTCAATAAAGAGAGGGAGGAAACCCACGTATTCTCTAAAATCAGAGGCTTAGCCCTTATCTACAAGGGTGAGCTTTCATAAGGCCAGTTAGTTAAAAAAGAAAAAAAAAGAAAAGAAAAATGGTACCCCAAACAGTGTCTAGCCATGTGACAAGGCAACATGGCACTCCAGACTAAAGCAGTCTTCCAAGAAAGCCTGTAGCCATTTACAAACTGGATAGGCAGAGACCAAGCTAATTTCCAAAATGAGTAGCAAAATACAGCAAGCAAGCATATGGACAGCAGGGCATATGAAATCCATGGAAAGAGGCCATCGTGTCCCTTCCCAGTCCCACACATTGGGACACACCAGGAAACTCTTTCCGGTGCCATGAGAAAAAGTCTCCTAGATTCCTGGCCTAAGGGAGAGAGACAGGGAAAGAAGAAGAAAAATAACCTTCGTGGAAAGAGAAACAAACAAAAAGAATGTGCCCAAAGGCCTTACTTGGCATCCTGGCTGGCTAAGCCAAATATGTTACCAGGTTTGGGGGTGCTGGAGTCTCCTTCTGAAGGTGGTTTCTAGGTTTTTTCCATCTCAAACAAAGAACTGAACAAAACAAGCAAAGACAGTCACAGTTATTTGAGGTAGGAAAATTAAAGAAGAAAAATTTAAAATGAAAGGTAAGGCAGAAACTTGCTTTCCAAAGTGAGTTTGGGCCAAGTAAAAATAAAAATAAAAGAAATAGAAAAAATAAAGGTAAATGCTAGAGAGCATAGGGTGGGCTAACATGGGGAGGCATGTTAGCAAGCACTGTAACTCTCTTTTTGATCATTCCACAATCAGGGGTTCTCACAAGAAGGCCACAAATGGGGCTTTGGGAATGGTTCTGTGCATGTGTCCTGGAATTTTTTGTAATTAATTAATCCTGACTCAAATGTAAATACAAAATGAACACATGGCAGAGATTTTTGCCTCACTATTGACCTAGGAGGAGAACCCCAGGAAAAGTCAGGATTCACAGAGTAGACATGTATCTCTTATAGTGGTCAGGAGTGGCCCAAGCAGATTTGCTTAATAAGGTTTAACGGTTACCCCTGAGTCAGTACTACCACACGGTCATTCACAAGCACATACTTATGTAGAACAGTGAAGAAACAGTCTCTCTTCAGGTACACTCCCCGCAGAGCAGCACAGGCACTGCCCTGCCCTCACCAGTCATCTTTCCTCTTATAATCATATGTCCCTTTTGCAGTGTATTTGGTACCACATTCCAAGATCCCACTACAAATGGCCCTCAGCTTGGTGCTGAAGTGCTGTGCCACATTCTAAGTGCAGAAGACCTCCATGCGCCTCTTGGGAAATACAGTGGTACCTCGGTCCACGAACTTAATGCACTCCATGATTCTGGGGGAAACGGCCGTGTTCATGCTCATCACCTGACATGGAGCTCTAAAATGGAAGCAAATTTTTCCTGAATGCTTCTGTTTGCAAACCAAATCATTCACGAACAGAAGCACGCATGAACCAAGGTATTACTGTACTGACATTAGGTGAGCTCTGTGCACCATCAGTTACAGACATGTTGGCCCTGAGGCCAATGTTAATGAACCAGCAAAGCATATTAAATAAGATGGCTTTAATCAGACACACATAAAACAAGATCGCACACTGTTTGATGTAAGTATTGTAACCAAAAGCAGAATTTAGTCCTGTATTTTTCCTAAGAGCAATGACTTCATATTCTTTGATATGAATAGAGAAGACAACAGAAGGCCGCTCTAGATAAGACACCTTGCAATCCTTTTTTGTCTGTTTCAGTTTTCACATTCTTCCTGAAATAAATATTTATCTTGGAAACTCTGCTGCAATAAGGCAAAAAAAGTGGTGGTTATCAGCCTAAGAAATAGGTTCTTTTAAAATTTCCTCTTGCCTACTAAAACTAAATTCTGTAAAAATAAAATAATGGGATCTCACTGTGGCTCAGGTTGCACAATAGGCGAGTTCTTGATTTCTTTGGGGAATACATTTTAAATTGTCAGATTCAGAGAAGCAGAGAGCAGGGACTGCGGGCTTGGAGCAAACACAAACTTGGTAGCCAAAAGGTACAAAGTTTCACTTAGACAAGAGGAGTAAGTCCCGAACTCTGTCTACTGTACATCATGGTGCCTAAGGTCAAGAATACCGTGTTGTATACTTTAAAAATTGTTAAGAGAATAGCTCTTGTGTTAAGTTTTCTTACCACAGGAAAATAATAATAAATAAAGAAAAAAGGGCAGGAGGGAACTTTCAGAGGTGATGGACTATTTTACTGCATAAATTCTGGTAAAATGGTTTCAAGGGTGTACACTTATCTCAAAACCCATGAAAGTACACACAGTAAACATGGACGGCTTTTTACAAGTTGGTCATACCTTGATAAAAGTGCTTTAAAATATGAAAATGAACTTTGTTATTTTTTAAAACCCCCTAAGATAAGACAAGTGCAAATGGTCATGTGCTACATGGCTCACTACACTCATCTAAATCCCCAGAGGCCGTGTGGCTGTGAATGCCAGTTGTTAATAAGACTCCTTTTGTCCCGAATATCTGTAAGTGTCTGACTACAGAAGTGCTGTAACTGGGACGTGGAGCACATTCACGCTCCATTCACGAAGATGACAATAGAATGCCCAGGCTCACCTGACAGCCTTTCTTTCTTCTTCCTGTCCAGTTTTGGACATTTCCCAGGACACCTAACAGAGCCATCAGCGAGCATAAACTCTTTCATTCTTACACATAGAACAACAGAGATAAAGCACAATACTGGGGTGAAAAGCAGGCTGCAACGATCGCAGGGTAGAACAGGGGCCCTCGGACAATGCCTTTCAGCAAGGTGACAATGGTCTGAGCCCCGGCAAGCCACCCTCCCCCAGAGCCCAGTGAAAACACAGTGATGAGATGATTTGATTTGTCCCCACTATCTCTGTGCCATGACACATCAAAGAAATAATGATGGTGCCGATGACAGTTACCACAGTCCTAGCGTCTGACATTTCCAAGGAGCCCCTCTGAGCTGCCAGTGTGCTCTCCCACCCTGTTTAATGACACGGATGTCTGCATCCACATGCACCTGTGTTTAGAAACACAAGGTGCATTCTGAGAACAGAGCCCCGAGGCCCCTCGAGCCGCTCCTGGGGCACCAAACAATGGCCACATACATAGCCGCGGAGCCGGCCAGCCCCAGAATTACCTTCCTTGATGGCAGATACATTCTTGGACGGCAGAATTCTAAACCTGCAGGAGCAAATTATAGGCTTAAGGGATTTATTTCTTATTACATGAGGAATGTGTGCACATCAATTCTTTCCCACTCGTGATGGGTAAACAATGGTCTTCATTTAAAACACAAATATCTCACTTAGCAGGAAGGACACAAGAGGGCAGGGAATAGGGTGTCTGGGTGCTTCTCAAGGGAGTAGGAGAAATACAGAGGTCACTGCTCAGGGTCTGGTTTCTTACAAAGCAAGAGCGAATTCCTTTTTATTTCTTAAGCATGTAGTTCAAGAGTTATGCAAATATTTTTTTCAGCATCTAATTTGTAGCAGGCATTGCAGCTATTCTTGAGGGATTTTTTTTTTTTTTAAATCTGGGAAACAAGAAAAATTGCTTCCTAATCCATCCATTTTGCCTGTCTCCCTCTGCTGTCCTTAGGTTAGGGTGTCCTTTTGTGTCACCAGAAACTGTGGCTAATAGTGTTGGGACAGTTTGTAACACAATTGCTTGGCAAGACACAGAGGACTTAGAAACTAGGCCCAGAGTTTAGTGAGGGGTAAGGTTCAAAATCTAGGGCACTAAGTTGAGTATTCATTCTTTCTTATCAATCCGACAACATGTATTGACTGCTTACTAGCTAGAAGAATCTTCTTTTATTCCAGGAGGCAGACAGTCTACAAATAAATAGAAGATATCAGTTATAAGTATGGTGAAGAACTATAAGAGGGTGGTGGGCCAGGGAAATGGGAATCTATTTCACCTGCAAGGGGCTAGAAGTGATTCCCCAGGGAATGACATTTAAGCTGAAACTAAATGGCCAAAAGGAGCCTAACACAGAAAGATCTGGGGGAAGACAATGTAAGTAGGAGAATTCATAATGCAAAGATGTTCATTATATTGAAGTTGATGTTGGAGGGATAATAAGTTCCTGTGAGGCTACTAGACCCTGGGATGGAATTTGCATTTTAATTTATTTCTGTGATTCTCAAACTTTTGTGTTTGTTGAAACACAAATTGTTGGGTTCATCTCTAGAGATTTTTTTAGTAGACGTGGGGTAGGGCCTTAGACGTTGCATTTCTCCTAGTTCTCGTAAGATTCACATGCTGTCTGCCTTCTGACTACATTTTTTAAAAAGACCTTTATTGATAAATAATTTAAATACCATAAAACTCACCCTTTAAATAATAGAATCTATTTTTGGTATATCAATAGTAAATACCGCCGATCACCACAGTCAATTTTAGAATGTTTTCATCACTATAAACTTTAGCAACTACCATACCCTTTAGCACTTGCTTTCCTACCCGATCTGCCCTCCAGAAGCCTATGCGATCACTAATGTGCTTTTAGTTTCTATAGATGTTTATTTTAGACACATGGACTCTTTCAACATATGGCCTTTATGACTAGCATCTTTCATCTAGCATAATGTCAAGAATTTATTCATTCATATTGTAGCATGTGCTAGAACTTTCTTTTTATGGATAAATAACATTCCTTTTTACAGATATACCACATTTTTCTTATCTACTTGTCTGTTTAAAGTAGACGAGTTGTTTGTCTACTTGTTGTTTCCACTTTTTATGACCATATTTTCATTGACATCGATCTGACAGCAATTGGAAGACACCCACACCAATGTACATATTTTGAAGGCCATTCTGCTACTTGCCATGTGGAAAATCAGCTGTAGACAGAGGTGGCACAGGGATGCTAGATGGTAGGCTATGCCTTATCAAGGCCAGAGGAAATGGTGTCTTAAAAGAGGATGAGTGATAATATTAAAGACAGAGAGGAGTGGATCAATTTAGAAAGCCTGTGAGAGGTAGAATCAACAAGATTTATTGATAGCTGGACTATGAGTTAGTGAGAGCTAAAGAGAAATCCACATGGTATGTGAGCTTTGGACTTGAGTAATTGGGCAAATCATATTCACTGAAACAAGTTTTTTTTTTTTTTTTTTTTTTTTTTTAGATTTCCGAGGTCTTATTGTTTGCATGGTCTTTAAGAGGACTTTAATACCACAAGTTTCCCAGCAATAGAGAATGCATTTCTGATTGTCTAGTAATTCTATTTTTTCCGATTATACCAATCAAAAGTTATAAGTGTTTCTGTATTCTATTTGCCATGTTTATATTCAGGGAAATACAGTGCTATAGAAAACAAAAAAATAAATGAAAAATGCAATTCTTAAGTTACACAGGCAAGTAATTCATGAGGAATATACAGAATTCATAACATGTGTTAGAGATGTTAGAAACCTGAGAGGGGGCATGTTATACCCAGGCAAAGCAACAAAAGGGTAGTATACTAAACAAAGAAAGAGGAAGATGGTTATTTCGGATGTTAACATGGTCATATTAAGGAATACCTAGAGGACTAATGAAGTATTATTTTCAGGTTGGTCTAGAATTATCATGTGGGGAACATTTGCCCTCAATGTGGGTGGGTACCTTCTCGTCAACTGGGGGATTGGACAGGACTAAGAGTAAAGACAAAGGAAACTCTCTCTCCCCCGAGAGATGGGATCCCCAGCATTTACACCAGTGCCTGCCCACCCCAAACACAGCGCTGGTTCTTAGGCTTTCTGGATTGATTGAGCCAAGCTGCCAATATTCTGCAGTCCCCAGCTTTTCAGCAGCCCATCATGGGCTTCTCATCTTCTGTAATCCTATGAACCAATCCCCCCAACTAATCTCCTCTCATATATCTCTATCTCTACCATCTATGGGTTCTGTTTCTCTGGAGAACCTTGACTAATAGACTATAGGGCAATAGACATAAATATTCCTGAAACATGTTATTCTCTGTATATACACGGCACACTAAATGCACAGAAGGCACACAGACACTCAGTATTCATGGTCTTACATCATCCACTCTTTAGTGATATCTATTCTGGCCTGACTTGTTCATTCCACAAGAAAGGCAGCTAAAAACCCAAGCTATTCATCAGACTAACTGACAACCTGCACCTTGCATCTCTCTAGGAGTGAGCAGTGTATAATTGGCTGTAGACCCCTCTACGCACTGGGCTCTTATGCTGAAGCCTCAACTGTGGTCCTCTAAGTATGTCTTTTGAGAGAAAAAGACTAAGTGTAGTAGTATTGCATGATGGAGGATTCTAGAAGTACAATCCTCCTAGCCTTTAACATAAATGTTTTAACTTCTTATCTCACTCTTTTCCCTTCTATGATTATACGTTTTAATTGATTAAATAAACCATGTGACTCAAGGATGCTAATTTGATCTGTGAGCCTTTCTGCTTTGTGACCACTAGGGGTATATTTTGAGACCACCATTACTTTCAGGTGAATTTTCATGCAAAGTTACAAACTGTCACATATCAGAAATCAAAAAAGGAGCAAGACCATCTCCCAGAGGTCCAGGAACCCGGAGAGTATCGATTGTGTCTTCCGGCACATCAGTTTTGTGAGCTGGACAATGATGTTGACTTTAAGGCTAAAGACTTTTTATTCCTCTCATATTTACCCAGGAATGTCCTCGTGTTTGAGACAACTAATCTGAAGACTCATGCACATATAATATGTGCCTCCACTGGTTATTCCCTAAAATACATCTGGAACACTTATGTAAACAAGGTAGCTACAACTTCAACAACTCAGATGTGGAGCACATCTCTTCTCTTGAGAGTTTATCACAAGTCTGACAAATTACAGGCGCTAAATTCAGAAGAACAAAAGCCAAAACAAAAACACTTTTTGAGATCAAATGAAACCTGGTTGAAAGTAAATGATTAAAGACTTCCTCCTGACTAAAACCCAATGTGCCAAAAGAGGGGACTCACATGGAGAGTGACAACAGACCAAGTGCCTGCTTTCCTTTCTGTTATTACCCTTTACAGTCTTATCCTGGAATAGACTGATAAAATCTACAAACTACAGAATTGGATCTTCTTCACAGGACCACACACCCTTGAACAAGAAAACAAAACTGCAGAAAATCCAAATCTAAGCATGTCCATTGAAACCAATTAATATTAATGAAAAGGTTAGAAAATAGTTCAGCAAAGGAAACTAAAGAGTCTGAAAATTCAAGAAAGAAAGAGAGAGGGAGAGAAATAGAAAAAGAGAAAGCAAACAAGCAAGCAAACAAGCAAGAAAGAAAAGAAAGAAAGAAAGAAAAAAGAAAGAAAGAAAGAAAGAAAGAAAGAAAGAAAAAGAAAGAAAGAAAGAAAGAGAGAGAAAAAAAGAAAGAAAGGGAAAGAAAGAAAGAAAGGGAAAGAAAGAAAGAAAGAAAGAAAAAGAAAGAAAGAAAGAAAGAAAAAGAAAGAAAGAAAGAAAGAGAGAGAAAAAAAGAAAGAAAGGGAAAGAAAGAAAGAAAGAAAAAAAGAAAGAAAGAAAGAAAGAAAAAGAAAGAAAGAAAGAAAGAGAGAGAAAAAAAGAAAGAAAGGGAAAGAAAGAAAGAAAGAGAAAGAGAAAAATAGAATGTTTTTCTGGAGACGAGAAACTCTTGGCACTTAAAATTTTCCATTTGAAGATCCCTCTCCCACTGTGGAATCTGAGAGCTCTCTAACACTTGTGAGCAGACTCTTAAGTTGGAAAGCAAGGAAAAGAAAACAATTTCCACTCAAAGTTCCCACCTTTCAATTTTATTTCCATTTTTTCATTTGGCACAGCCAGTATTGGATCTGGGTCTTAATGATTCCATCTGGGCGAATCATTTGGCCAAAGTAGGAGGGTTAGGAAATTCTTCCCAGATAGTATATGCTATATCACTTTATTCTGGGCAATTTTGTTCACATTATTTAGAAAAAAGTATAAAGGGACCCGTAAAATAAAGACACTCACTTAACAGCCATATCGACCACATCACGTTTTATGATGAAAAGTTTCTGTGTGTTTATTCATGACATTTTATTATTTCATCTTCACACTTCTTGTGTGGAAAGTAAAATGAAGTTACTCGTCTTGCCAGGAAGTCCTGTCTGAGACATGCTTGAATCAGGTGCCTTTCTCCTAGAGGAGGGCACAGCTTGCTAACTCCCGTCCTTCTGCGTGGTCTCCTGGACTTGATGGGTAGTTACACAGATGCCACCTGAGTCAGAACAGAAGGGACCATTGGGACGCCTGCCTTGATCCACCCAGGGGCCTCTGAGCTGCCATGTGAGGCACAGCAGGAAGCGCGCATGATGCCTGAGAAACAGTGTCTCTTGCTTTACAGATAGGCGTGAGCTCCTGCTAGGTGAGGTCAAGAATTCTCTTATTACACAAGTGCATATTAAAGTAATTTAGAGAGAGAAATGTGGGGTGTGGAGCCACTAGCCATGAGAGGCAGAATGTCCAAGAGGCTCGAGCAGCCCTTCTGAGGAATGGCATGACGTGCTTTGAGCAAGGAGTTTCAGATTTAATTGCAAATCATGCCTTGCCACAAACTTTGGACTTTGGAAGAGTCTTTGATGTCCACATGAAAATGGAAAATTTGAGCCAGGTAATTTCTAAAGTCTCTTCCAACTCCAAATGAAATAATAAAATCACTGAAAATCAAATTTATTTTATAACATGCCTGGGCTGTTACCTCCTCAACAAAACAGAAAACATCCCTATTTAAAGTAGAACAGGATACCACCCAGTTACCATGCGGACAAGAGCTGATCACAACAGTCCGGAGGCCACAATCAGGCTAGATGCACTAAACGTAGAAAGAAGGAAGTAGTACTATCAAAAGGATCGATAGACTTCTGGACCTACAGATTCAGAGTGTGGAGACCGCTACCTCGAGGAGGCAAAGCAGGTGTCCTAAGGCTTCAGACTGAGAGTTAAAACAGCAGAACAGTTCTCTGGAGTGAGACTTTAGGATCCGGGCAGATGTAGCCATGGCAATGAGGCACAGAAAATCTTATTTGGATAAATGATTACTTTTACCCATGAAGGAAAAAAGAGACGTGTGATTTTTGAGTCTTGGGCATATTTGGGTGGAATGAGACTATACAGTGAGGCATGAATGATTACTCAAACTTCAAAACAGTGCAGTTTCTCTTATGGCTTCCAGTGTTGCTGAATTAGGATGGATAGGACTGTATTCCTTATCTGAATGCATATAGCTTCCTGTCTTGTTTTGTAGTTCCAGCAAAGTCTCTTGGGAGCTGAGCTTGCCACAGTGACTTGAATGGGCTGCACTTGGCTGGTGCACAGCCAGCCCAGTGGTCGGAAACTACCATTCCACATGTCCGACAGCAAGGGCCCCGAAGATAGCAATGCTAATGGTATTTGCGTTAGCCTCTCAGCCTTAAGGGCAGATGGTTGTCATATCTGTTGAAAGAAAAGCATTATGACAGGCAGAAGGACTCGCGCCAAAGCAAGCCAGAAAAGGACTTTGGGCTGCTTCCATGCCAAATAACTATTTCCAGAAGCTTTCTAGAAATAAACGCGGGAATCACATGAGGATCCAAGGCTTTCTTGATCTCATGAGGGCCAGGATGCAGGTTTGAGTGGAAACCATTGGGACAACAAGGTGGGGGTGACCTCCTGGGGCAAGGCAGCTTCAGGGCCCACCACTGTGGAAATTTGCTTCTGTTCTCACATCATGTGGCTTCATCCTGCCACACTGGCTTTGGCCTCCAACCCTGCTGTAGGCCAAAAAGCATTTGCCTTTACGTGTCACAGATGTTCCTGGTCCAGGCTATTACTGACAATTCAGTAGCCGTCAAGATAGACAGTGGGCTGGAATCCCACAGGACCACATTTCCTGACCAGAATGTCTTACCTTCATGCCCTCCCAAGGAGTCCCTTGCTGGCTTCATTATCCCTCTTTAGGTGATGCAAATCAGAAAGCATCTGTTGGGCACCTATTTGGCTCCCAGCACTGTGAGGGGCACCAAGGAATGAAAGACTCCTTAAGGTGCTCACCCCTAGTCACAAACCTAAAAGCAGATTGGGACTCACAAGGTCATCATATAATTACACCGTGATGTGGGAATGTCAGTGGAAAACTTAATGGCACTAATGAATGAATATATGGGCTGAACACCCCTATCCAAAAAAACAAAACTAAATCTGAAATGCTTCAAATTGGAAGCTTTTGAGTGCTAAGATGATGACACCAGTGGAAAATTCCATGCCTGACCTCCTGTGATGGTCACAGCTCAAATGCAGGCACACTAGTGACACTGTTTAAAATTATTGTCAAGGTATGTGTGTATAAGATGACATGAAAGGTGTATGAAAGTATATAAAAAGTGTATGAAGGCATATAAAAATAAATACACTTATGCTTAAATTTGGGTAGTAACCCTACAACATGTTGTTATGAATATGCAAATATTTCAAAATCTGAAAAATTCTGAAACACTTCTGGTCCCAAATATTTCAGAAAAATGATATTTAACCTATATGACCATAAATTTAGCAGTTTAAAAGAACACAAAGTTAGTATCGTATAGTTCTGTAGGTCAGAAGTCTGGTGTGCATCTGTCTGGGCTGACTCCAGGCGCTACCAGGGCTGCTTCCTGATCAAAGGCTGTGGGCAGAGAAGCCATTGTCTCGCCTTTTCCAGCTTCCTCGGCTTGTGGCCCTTCCTCCACCTGCAAGGCCAGCCATGTTGCATCTCTGTGGTCTTCTGTGGTCATAGCTCTCTCTGGCCACAGATAGGAAAGTTTCTTTTGTGATTAGATGGAGCCCATCTGGGTAATCTCTAAGTATCTCTCCATTTTAGAGTCTTGCCCTTCCTTGTATCAGCAAACTTCCTCCAACAGTGCAAGGCGACATATTCACAGCCCGGGGATCAGGCCCGGTGTGCTCACAGCAGACAAGCACCAAGCCGGGCTGAGGAAAATAGCAGTCTTATTTTCCAGGTGTGAGTTTCCCAAGTACAGCGCCCATCACACATCTCCACAGGAGTCTTCACTCTAACGCAGTGGGAAACAGGCACGGCTGCGGCCTGGGGCTGTGAGGACCTGCAAGGAGAAGCCCACAGAAAGGCCATGGGGACAGACAGAGCACCTCACTCCCACCCCCTTCCTATGCTAAAGGATGCTGGGAAATATTTACTTTAAAGGTTTAGCTTTTTTTTTTTTTTTGGTCATTTCTCTTACCCCAGTTTGTTATTTATAGAATCTCTCTTCAGCCCAAAGTCTCCTGCTAGGCCTCAGCACCCCTCTTCTGTCTCTTACCCTTTCATCATATTAGCTAACAGTGACTCACTTAAGGGCCATGAAACATCCTATAAGAACAGGCTATTGTGTGTTATCAATGGAGGCTTCAGAAGCCTCTGAGCCAGGTTTTTTTTCTTTTTTTTAATAGGTAGGTGGGGAGTTTCAGACTTAGACAAAGAAGTCATTATCTTTATTTCAGTGAAAGTGAGAACAATCCCAATAAAATACAAAACACATCTCACAGTTTTATCCTGTTACAAGCCATACATTGAATGCCAGTTTTCTGTGGATCCCAAACAATGGAAAAGAGAAGAAAAAAATAAAAATGAAAAATAAATTTCACTCCCACAAAGTACTTTTAACTTGAAAATACTGTCCTTATCATGGTTTTTCCCTCACACATCTACACATACACATAAAGAATAATGCCGGTAAGTTTTCAAAATAACTAAATTCTCATAATATTTCCTATATGAAGTATATTATGGCCACTTTATATTATCAAAAAGTTGACCATTCGTTAATGCAATAAAATTTGTGGAATAGACAAATGATTTCAGAAACATCCGTGCAACCGATCTTTTTGGATTACTAAACTTTTTACTTCCTCCATGGCAAGAGTGGGAACACAGATTTGGATATGCTACTAAACTATCCCATCATTTTTGACACTAGTAATGTGTTCGGGAAAGAGTACACACCCAGCGCATGGGACAAGAAACTCAACTGTGTGACACACACTCCTCAAACCTCAGTGGTTGCCCCCCACACACACACACCCCTCATTTCACAGATTTCTGTTCAGGATATCCTACACCAGTGACTCAGGGATCTCAACGCTTTGCATTTGATGGCTCTTACTGCTGCATGCCCTGTGCCCAACCAGTGAGTGAGTGAAGGGAAGCAGATGTGGAGAGAGACCAGCTCTGGAGCTCAGCTTCACTTTTACTGACATTTCACTGGCCAGGACCCATCACCTGACTAAACCCAGATGCAAGTGCCCTAGAAAACAGAGCTTAGTTAAACACCCTCAGGAACAAAGACAGTGTCCAGGGAGCACAGCACATTGCATGACCTGACATGTGCCGGGCTGGGTTGATCAGAGACAGCACACAGGAAGCGTGGGACCACTCTTTCCTGAGTACTGGGGAGACGGTTCGGGAGAGGCAGAGACAACAAGTAGGTAGAAATGGCTGAACTTGCTAACACTGTGCCTGGAGAGAAGCTGTTGAGCTGGTAGAACTGTGCCCGGGAAGAAGCTCATCTGGGGAAGAAAGGAAGACAAACAAGAGCTGAGCAGAGAAAGATGGTCACCAGCCTGGGAGGGGCTCTGCTTCCCGGGTCAGTGCTGGGTCATTTGGCACCTAAGCACCCCGCCCGCCTAAACCCCACCCTAAGGCAACCTCCTGACAGTATTACATAACTTTGGAACTAGTCCTGGGCCAACAAGCACATTTCCTACCTACGCCTTTCCAGTTAGGTGTTGGTTTCTTGCTTGCTACCAACAGAATTCTGATAAATATGTCAGTGTTATGGAGGTGTGAAGGGTTTAAGCAGAAGGTGGTCCCAGTGGGCCGGGGTGTACCCCAAAGTCCAGAGAGAGCCATCTTACTGATCTATTCTAACACTTCCAGGCCATTCTCACTGGAAACAAAGAAACAGTCATCTCATCTCTATATAGTTTTTTCTATATATAAATAGTGTTAATCTTGCCACCAGGATTCACATCAGAATGCAAAATTAAACAATTCCTTTCAATGAAAACAGACTTTAAGGGCTGGGGATTTAGCTCAGTGATTAGAGTGCTTGCCTTGCAAGCACAAGGGCCTGAGTTTGATCCCCGGCACCACAAGAAAAAAAAAAAAAACAGACTTTAAAGTCTATTTGACACTTTTCTGTTTCCTGCTTCTAGCACAGATGTTTCCAAGCTGGTACTGCAAGCATGGAAAGACCTTTCTGTTGCTTTTCTGGTCCCTCCTAGACTAACAGAAGTTTGAAATCTTGCATCAGGAAAACATGCCAGAGTTTTAGCACCGATTCTTAAGGAAGTGAGTAAGTGAAGATGGAAGAACCAAAAGGTGTGGAGTAGTAGTAGTGCCACAGTGTTATTCCCACAGGTGGTCCCAGTGGGCCAGGGTGTACCCCAAAGTCCAGAAGGTGGAACAGAATTCACTACGCTCTAATCCTTGAACTGCAGGTCTTCATCACCCACATTCCTGGCCCTTGCCAGCTCTAAGGCATGCTTGATGCATGTGAGCCTCAAGAAAGGGTCAAGATTGAGATCAAACTAGCCGTGGCCACGGAGGATTTGGACAGTAGAGGCCAGCAGAAGACAGCAGCCCTGGCGTGGGGTGGCAAGACGCAAGGGGTGCACGGTGGTGTTTTACTGACTCTGAACCACTGTGCACATAAATTTCTCATTACACTGAACAGATACGCCCTTGAACGTTATGATACATGCTGCCTTTCTTTTATCAAATACCAGAATTTCTTCCTGTCAATGGTTTCTTAATATCGAGAAGAGAGAAAGCAGACATTTCCCTTGAAACTCTCCCTACTGATAAGTACACCCTCATCTCAGGAATTCCAATTTATCTTATCTTCTCAGCCCTGCTGCCAGGAAAAAATGTCAGATTCCTCATCCTAAGAATCCTGAAGGTCATTTTAGCTCACTTAGGCCATGAGTAATTTTTTTTTTATTTCACCATTAATTAATTTCAGTTGCAGACTGTCTGAGAAAGTTAAGAGATTATTTTCCTCCAATCTTTTTAATTTGGTAACCAAATAATTTTGATGGATTTGAGCGTGGACGTTAGGATCTGTGAACTCTGCTTTTACATAGCCTGATCATTTTCTTTAAAGGTGAGACTTCTTAAATTCACCCTATTGGATAGTTTCTACCTTAAAATTTTCCTGCCATTTCCTCTAATAGACTCCTCCTCGTTTTAGCCTGTTTTATGAGATTGGAGCTGAACTATCCTCTCCTAAGGAGAGTCTTTTTGCCCAGGAAAACACATTCAAAAGTTTTTTTCTTTGATTATTTTTAATCATTATAATTTACTCTGGAATACTTTGAAATATTTTAATGAAGACATAATGGGCACTTATATGCTTAAGGACATCCAAATAGAATACCATTTAAATGTATAGATTTCTTGTCATTAGTCTGGGTATTTACCTTGTCTTATCTCTTCTTTATTTTACCCCAAACACTACTTGTGCTAATGGAGTCTATTTGCATGTTATTTGGAAAAGCAGTGTTTACCTCACTTGGAAAGGTTTTCCTCTCCTTTTGGATTCTCCAGAGTTATCCCATCAGACATGGCAGCATTCCATGAGGCCCTGCAAATCATTCATTCATTCACTTACCAAATATTTACTAAGCTACTACTATGAATCAGACCCTGTTCTAGGCACACAGGGTACACTGTTGAACAAAATCAATGTGACTGTCATCTTCCAGGGAAGAATGTTCCCTTCTTCCTTGGAGCCTGTGTAACTCTTGCTTTCCTCTGAAGCATTCCAACATTTACAGGCTGAAAAGATGAGTTGGATTGATTTGCCATCTATCTACTCTGGTAGCTGGCACTCTATTTGTACCATAAAACAGACATATAGTGTTGGATTTAAACATACAGGTTTTAGAGTCTGTTGGCCTTGGTAAAACAAATCTTACTTCAGTGGTCCACAGGCTTGAGCAAAGACTCAAAATCTCTTAACTCTCCTTTTCCCCATCTGGCAGGAAAAGCAAACAAAACTCCCCAGTTCACAGAGTTGATACAAAGACAAGATGAGATACGGATAAGCAGTACTCAGCCCTCTGTGTGGCACACTGAAAAGAGGCATTGCATGTTAGTTGTTATTCTGTACTGAATATGAAATACACTGTGGACATATTTGTCATCCTTCTGTTACTGCACCACAGTATCTGAGACTGGATACTTAGAAAGAAAAGAGTTCATGTAGCTCACAGTATGGAGGCTGAAAATCCAGACTGGAATCATAGTGGAAGCACATGTGGCAAAGAGATCACGTGGCCAGAAAAGAAGCTAGAGAAAGACTGGAGTCCTCCGGAACTGTTTAAGTATGTCCCTCTCAAGAACACATTCCAGTCACCTAACCGCCAGTGAGGCCCCATCTCTTAGAGGTTCCAACACTCACCATATCACCAAGCTCTCAGCGGATGAAACTTGGGGGACCCCTCCAATGAGTCCCACGCCACAGCAGCACAGTCAGGCATCCAGAAACATCTTCAACATTGCTGCACGCCGACCTTGTCCCTCCTCGACTAAGCAGGCTAGGAAATCACTGTCGGCCATTTCTGTTTCTCTTCTCTCCCTCTCTCTCTCTCTCTCTCTCTCTCTCTCTCTCTCATTTTTAAAAGTCTGGGAGGCTCATGTCTGGAATTCAGGAGGAGGAAAATGCTCTGATTTCCCATTTGTCACATCTCTGTAGGCTCACTGTGTGATAGCTCTCAGCTTTGGGCTCACATCAGAGGCAAGGAATCTGCTGGGGCCGAACGGCTGGCGGCTGGCTCCTTTCTCTAGATCCCCCTGTCGCCACCTTCGCAGGGCTGTGCACGCTCACCACGTACTCTGCAGGCAGGCCTCAAGCTCTGCTTCCCACCACGCTGCAGGGGGCCAGGGAGGAGACACTAAGGTGGGGAATCTCCGTTTCTGTATGTTTGCTCTCAAAGATGTATTCTTGTCCAGTCCTTGTACAACAGCAAGAAGAGCTGTACAACTGACCTCAGGAAGCTGCAGTTCCCGCTGGGCCCTAAACCTCCCCAAGGTAAAGGAATCTAAATGTAGGAAGGCACCTGCTGGGTGGGCGCCAGTAGCCAGTGTGAGAACAAACTCAGATGCAGTTTTCTGTACGTCTTCCGGCTGCAGCAGGGCGTCATTCGCAGTTCGGACCATGTGTTGTACTTTTTTGATATTATTCACATCATCCGGCAAGCAGAGCCTTGAACACAGTGAAGGGATTTGGGATCCAGAGCAAGGCGTATTCTATGCACGTCTGAGTCAAGTCGAAAGTGTTGAAATGGCTGAAATGGACACGATGTCCTTCCAAGTCTTGGACTCATGAGTCACAGACCTAACGAGCTTCCTTGTCACAAGCTCCTTCCAGATGGCCTTCCACAAAGGGTGTGTCTGCCTGGGACCTCGCTCGCAGAGCGGGAGTTGCTAGCAAGGGCCAGGAAGAACACTTGCTTTCAGAGCAAGGCCCTTGTCACCTGGATGCTAGTGAGGCTATTGATCCTGCTGTTGACTCTAAGCATCCCTCCTACTTACTTTATGCAGCTGCTATAAGTGAGTCATAATGCTTGTACTGTGGGGGATGTGCAGATCCATTCCCTGGTCCATAGGACACAGCTCCACCCCTGTTAGGAGCAGAGGTGGAGGCCTTTCAAAGTTAACAGATACTGCTCTTGGTTTCTTCCCAGTTCATTTGCACTCACTCTTAGTGGAAAGTCCCAGACTTTATGCCAGAGGGCCATCCTAGAAAGATTCGGGAATAGTTCTATGGAAGAGATAGAAGAGGACAGAAAATATTAAGAGTCTGGTGTTTAGCAAAGGATTCCTCCTTCAGTGGATTATGAAATGTTCCTAGTGAAAGCCAGTTAGGTTTTGAAATGAATACAGTATGAAAAAATAGTAGACAGGTAAAATTTATTTTCATCATTGCTGTAGTAATCAGGAGTCCAGGCTCTGGCCGGGTGGTCAGGCTAGATTCTCATCCTCTGCACGCCTTCTCTCCATGACTTTGAGCAAGTTTTCTAACTTCTCAGGGACTCCGTTTGTTCAGTCATCCAGAATGTCTTGCCAAAGGATTGTAGGGGACACAGGTGCCCCGCTCAGCCTCCTTGGTACTCCTTTCTGTGAATATTAGTGTCTTTTTTAAAATCATTTTTATTGACAAATTAGAGTTGCCTATATTTACGGGTGACGATTTTTTTTTTCAGCTTATTAGTCCATGTTTGCAGTCCATAATGTTTACGTTCCTTGTTTGGAGCTGGTACACATATGTAACACATCCCAGTTGCTTTTTCTCATCCCTCATCTCTCATCTCTCCCTGAAGTAGGAGACTCGGGTGTGGTGATAGCGGGCTGGGGAAGTAGGTGTGACCTGTTAGCTACAAAATCCCAGACGCATGCACAGAACAGTCCCCAAAGCCCTGCATGTGGACTTCTCAGAAGTCCAGCAGGTTTCCGCTAGGACGGCCTGGACCTGACGTTAGTCTGAGGCTGGCATCCCAGCACCACCTCTCAGGACCCGGATATAGAAGTTCTCACAAACTCCCACAAAATGTAGATGGCATAAAAGGGACCTGGCATCAGGAAAAACGGCATGTACTTTTATTTTTGCTATAACCCTCTTTTTTTTTTTTTTTTCTCTTTGTTCAGCCCAAGTTTTTTCTGCAGAGTTGGTTTCTTTTATATCCATTTACCACACACTTTTCAAATTAACTCTCTGGCACCGTTATTGGCTTGGCTTGTCCAATGCCTTGTTCAAGCAAGACGAACCTGGATTCCAACTCCAGAAGGAGAAGGGAGCAACCTGGAACCCAGTAACATTTAGTTGGCAAGCCACCTTTTCAAAACTAGTTATCTGATAACACCCCTACCCACCCTCCATCTCTGGATCCCCTTCCCCTTTGAGAAAGATCTATTCCCTACTTCGTATTATCTTTTATTTTGCTCTTTATTTTTCACTCTGAATTTCTCACGTAAAAGAAATAGTGTGATATTTAAATTTGTGTGTCTGATTTATTTCACTTAGCATTGTAGTCTCAAGGTACATCCATTTTCCTACACATTATTCAAGTTTAAACTTCTTTAGGCAGAGTAGTACTTCATTGTATGTAAATACCACATTTTCTTTATCCATTCATCTCTTGATGGACATACAGGCTGCTTCCAAGTTTTTTTTAATGTAATGTGAATAATTAAGTCAAGATTATTAACCTAATTATTACTTCAGATATTTAACATTATTTAGAACATCTGAAATGCACTCGCTTAGTGAAATTTAAATATACAGGACTCCATTATGAGCTAAATTCACTATGCTGTGAGTTGATCTTGAAGAAAGGAAAACTCTAACTTCTTTTTCCCGCCTGAGGCTCCGTACCATTTGCCTCTCATCTCCTTAGTCCCGGCCCTCAGCTCTCTCCTCCCTGCTTCTGTAAGTGAAGTTCATTTAGCTTCCATGTAGAAGTGTGAATGTGCAGGACTTACCTCCCCTGTTTGGCTTCTTCTGTTCTGAAGTCTCCCCAGGCCTCTCTTTGCAAGGACCTTGTGGCCACCAAGTCACCTTCAACTCAAAGATGAGTCAGTCCAGAGCGCCAGAAAACTGACCTCCCATAAATGCTCTGGCTCCCTCGCCAGCAGGGCAAGTCCTCGGCTCTCCACTCCACAATTCCCTGAGTGAGGCCAGGCCAGGCCAACTGCAGCGACTGGCCACAAAGGCGCTGTCCTCCCTTCCCTGCCTGACTTCTCCAACCTCCCAGCAAGCTTCGTCCTGAAAACCCTGGTCTAAGGCAGGGTCGCCTAAGCAATTCTGGAGTAATTTAAGACAGTACATTGCTTGCAACCACCTCTTACTCATAGGAAGCACTAGGTAAGTGCTGGTTACATTTTTATAAGAATAATAAGAAAGTAAATATGTAAATTATTTTTAGCATTTTGAGATAATCTAGGATAATATAGGATATCTCTTACTATAGAATAGCACGTATCGGTGGACTGGTGCTAACAGGACGTGAGAAAACAAAAAAGCATCATTTCAGAAAGGGAGTGTCTCGTGCTATATGATGAATAGTAAGAACCACTTTTGCGTATCTTCTGTGGGCAGAACAAATATTTAATGAGCAGGGGTAAAAGGCCTCCAAATTTCCCTGATATGTACATACACACACACATGACCACACATGTAGACATGCGTTACACATCCGTCGTACGTGTGCTAGGCGCACAGCACTACTTGGAGGGATGCGCACGTGTATCCGCGTACATTCTGCAGTGGGCAGCAGGTGAAAGGTCCGGATCAGGGTGCGCTGTGGCAAGAGGGCTGCTGTGGAGCTGCGGTGTCCCAGCCATGATGATGTGCTGACTATCTCCAGACTGGATGGTAAGAAGCCACGCCCCTGACCTTCAGCTACTTTTCGTTAGCAGAAAGTGTAGCACTGACTATGCAATAAAGCAGTATCCCAGTCTTAAGCGCAGAAGTAATTGGCTTCAACATCCATTTAGAGCCAGTTCGTTAATGTTGTCATTTTAAAATTTATCTTCAAACAGCACCATTTTATAAGGTAACCAATTTACCACCCAAAGTGAAGATTTTTGCTAAGCATCTGATAACCCTGAAATAGAAGCATAGTAATAAAATAAAATGAAGTAAGGAAAAACTTCTTGAAATGATTAGCATCATTTTATACTATATGTTCCCATCCAAGAATTCTCCACATATGCATAACTACAGTCAAATTTCAGAAATATTTAACATAAAACAAGTCCCGAAAGTACATTTTCCAAAATTAAATTTGAAATTGATTAAGTCCCAATTAATTGAGTTCTAACTTAATTTGAGCAAAATACCATGCATTACACCAGTGTTAATAATTTGAAGTTAATTCAGTTTGTAGTTTTGTTTCTATTTAATGTGGGAATTTATTTTGACTTTATAGTTGCATAAGCTCCAGAGGGTGAGGTGCATATTCTTGCATATTTAAGTGATGTTCTCATAAAGGTGGGTGCAATCAGAGCCAGGGTTTTTCCAGGACCCTGGACTCGGGGCAGAGTGGAGTGGGGAGCGCAGACCTGGCTTGCAACCCCAGCTTGGGGCAGCCAGCAGCTCTTCTGAGTGTCTGGGAAGCTGCACTCATCTCGGCCCACGCCTGCCAAGAGAGCAACAGAAATGGATGTCTGTGAGGTCAGGACAGCTCCAGCTCAGCTCCTGGCCGGAGAAGGAGGGCCCTCAGCACAGTCACTTCCGGTGAAAATTTTAATGTTTTTAAACATTTGAAAAAGTTAGTATGTGGATGCTTGGATTTGTTACCTAGTTTGGTTTAATCATTCCATAAGGTACACATATGTCGAAACGTCACATTGATCTGGATGTGGTGCCCCACTCGGGAGACTCTCGTGGCTGGAGAGTCAGTCACCGGGCAATTCGCTAGATGCTGGCTTCAAATAAAACGTAAAACAATGGCTGGGGCTGTGGCTGAGCGGTAGAGAGCTTGCCTGGCACGTCAGAGGTCCTGAGTTCAATCCTTAGCAGCTCCTAAAAAAATGAAAGATACATCAATCTGGGTTGGAGATTGTTTTCTTTCAAGGCTTGGAATACATTGCTCCAGGCTCTCCTTGAAAAACTACAGCTGGAGGTTCCATTTGACCCAGCTATTCCCCTACTGGGGATCTTCCCAGAAGAATTAAAATCGTCATACCACAAGGACGTAGGCACCACCATGTTCATAGCAACACAATTTGTAATAGCTAAGTCTTGGAAACAACCTAAATGCCCAACAACCAACGAGTGGCTGAAGAAGATGTGGTTTTTCTACACAATGGAGTACTACACTGCCATAAAAAAGGATAAACTAGAGTCATTCATTTATAAATGGATGTTCCTTGAGAACATACTCTTAAGTGAAATAAATCAGACACTCATGAGCACACATCAAATTGTTTCTCTGATATGAGAAACCATAACTGTAAATAAGGACAAAGAGGTGTAATAGATATTATATAAAAGGAGGATGGTGTGCAGAGGAGAGGAGTACTAGAAAGAAAGAAGGGGAAAAGCAGAAAGGC
>PVJO010017250.1:0-39688 GCA_004026905.1 Hystrix cristata | reverse complement strand
CATCTGCTAAGTCCATTTGTTTGTAGATTTGATTCAGTTCTGATATTTCCTAAGTTTTTGTCTGGTTGATCTGTCTATTTGTGACAGTGGGGTACTGACTCTCCCATTATAATTGTATAGTATTTATTTGATCTTTCATGTTCCTTAATATTTGTTTTATGTAGTTAGGTACACTGATATTTGGTGCATAAATATTAATGATTATTTCTTCCTCTTGGAGTTTTCCCTTGAGAAGTATGTAGTGACCTTCTTTGTCTCTCTTGACCTTTTTTGGTTTAAAGTTTAAAGTTCACTTTGTCTGAGATTAGGATAGCTACTGCTGCTTTTTTCTGGGTTCCTTTGCATAAATACTGTTTTCCATCCTTTCCTTTTCAGTCTATGAATTTCCTTTTGAGTTAGATATGTCTCT
The DNA here is from genome assembly GCA_004026905.1 of Hystrix cristata. Classification (NCBI taxonomy): domain Eukaryota; kingdom Metazoa; phylum Chordata; class Mammalia; order Rodentia; family Hystricidae; genus Hystrix; species Hystrix cristata. The sequence continues at coordinate 39,279 of PVJO010017250.1, read as the reverse complement.
TGTATGCAACATATTGATGGGTCTTGTTACTTGATCCATTCTGTTAGTCTGTTTCTTTTGACTGGTGAGCTGAGACCATTTACATTGATGGCTACAGCTGTTATGAGTTGACTTATCTTTGTCATAGATCTTTTCTGTTGTTGATTCTGTGTTTCATCTCAGTTTAACTGTTTGTCTTATTTAATTAATAAGACAAAACCTCAGTTTAACTGTTTTATTTAATTAATATTTAATTAAATTTAATATTTAATTATTTAATTAATAAGACAGTTAAACTGAGGTGGATTATTATTTATTAGTGTCCTTGTAATTATACTTTCCTTTTTCCTTTCTAGGATATCTTTCAAAATATTTTGTAGAGGTGGTTTGGAGGTCATGAATTTCTTCAGTTGTTCTTTGTCATGAAAATATCTTATTTCATTGTTGAATTTGAATGATAGTTTAGCTGGGTACATCAATCTGGGTTGGAGATTATTTTCTTTTAAGGCTTGAAATAGTTTGCTCCAAGCTCTCCTCGACTTAAGGGTTTGTGTTGAGAAGTCTGCTGTGATTCTGATATGTTTACCTTGATAGGTGATTTTTTTTTCGCTAATAATTTTCAGTATTCTGTTCTTTTGTTGAATTTCTGGAATCTTGATTATGATATGTCTTGGTGTAGATTTATGTCATGGGTAATTGGGGTTCTATATACCTCACTTATCTGTATGTCAAGTTCTCTTCTCATGCTTGGGAAGTTTTCTGTCATTATGTCTGTGAATAATCTTCGTAGATCCTTTGCACTGTCTCCTTCTTTTTCCTTCACTTCAGTCAATCTTGTTCTTTGCATCATCTTGCAGTTGTTGTATTGATTTCTCATAGACTCTAGTTATTTTTAAGAAGTTTTCCTTTTCCTGGTCATAAAGTGCAGTCCTGTCTTTTAGTTCTGAGATTCTGTCTTCGCTGTCATTTAATCGACTGTGTATACTTTCAAGACAGTTTTTGATTTCTTGGACATCGTTTGGATCTGTTTCATGGGTTCCATTTCTTTCCTAAATTGAGTCATCAAATTTTCCGTTGTTTTTCTAAGCTCCTCTGTTTTGTTTTGTTTTTTTTTTTTAATCTGTGTCTACTCTAAATTCACTAAGCAGGTCTTTCATTGTAATCATCATCTCTTTCTTAACTTGGCCAGTTATTTCTAATCTGATGTTCTCTATAACCTCATCCATCTGTTTTTTAACTTCTGCTGCTATCATTTCTGAAAGTTTGGTTGAGTGTTTTTCAATTTTCTCTATTTTCTTGTCCTCTGGATTTGTTCTGGGTGAGCTGGGGGTCTGGGGTTGTATTTTGCTTCTGGGTCTCATCATTTTCTTTGTACTTATATGTATTTCTCCACTTTTAGTTTCAGTGCTGACTTTTATATTTTGATTATGGGAGGTTACTTGAAGACAAATATCAATGCTTTCTAAGGAGAATTCTGTTCATCGTCTTCTAGGTATATGTGATTCTTGGCTTTTGTGGTTGTCTCAAGACCCTGGATTATGTTAATGATTATTACCTCAGATAATTACAGTATTACCATATGAGAAAGTACAACTGGTTATAACCTGTATGATACACTTGTTACACTAGTACATTAGCAATAGCGTCAATTACATTCATGAAATTGACCAACTGTTATAAATATTAATTTTGTATCTTTAACCATAAGAGCAAGGTCAACACCGTTATAAAGCAGAATCCAACATAAACCAGGAATTTGCATATAGTGGGTATCCTATTAGTAGAGTGGTTTTTACCCTGTGTGTAAGGGGGATAATGAGGGATAGGAAAAGGTGTAGAGGTAATGAAGAAAGTTCTAGTAGATGTAAAATTTAAAATAGGATGTTACTTATACTTTGGGAAACTTGATTAGATAATTTAGGAAGAGTGAAAGGTGAGAGTAGTGGGTCAAACCATGTAGAATCTAGACAATATTTACTCATATGAAAAATGAAAAGGAGAGAGAAAACGAAAAGAAAAGGAGAAATCAGAGCATTTGGTTGAGGAAGGAGAGATATGAGCAAGGCAAGAGTCAATAAAAGTAAAAACCAAAACAACAACAATAAAGAATAGGTAGACAAGAGAATACATCAGACAGGTAACAGGATGAATAAGAGAAAGAGAAAATAAAGGAGAAATAAAAACCAATATGTACATATATTATATATACATACACGTATAGTGAGATTTCTCTGATGGCCACTGCTCGGCGGGGGGCACAGGCCAAAATAGGATTCTATGCTCGTTAGCTGTACCGAGTCTGCAGTGGTCAGTGCTGGGAACTATGTTGATCCTGGCCTCCAAGCATGGAGTCTGGGGGCAGTTGTCAGACTGCATCTCTCTGGGAGATCTTTGGTAGCCTGCCCATGTCTCCTTATCCTTTATGTCTCTAAAAGATTCCTTAGTGGTGTGAGTATTGTTGGCTTTACCAGATAGTGATGGCTTGGATCAGAAGAGAAATGAAAAAACAAAACAATAAAAAACCCACTAATGAGAGAGAGAGGCAACAGTGTTTTCTGTTCAAGATGTTTCCCACCTTATTTGAGTTTTACCCTGCCAGTGCAGGGGCCAAACCAGCGTGGATCGGCCTCCAGGTAGCATCCTGACCTGCAGGCTCAAGCCTGAGTCAGAAGATGGAGCTTGGACTTGTCTTCCCCAGAAGGGGGCAGAGCCAGCACCTACAATTTATTTATTAAAAATACGACATATCATTTATATGCCAAGCACTGTTCTATAATTCTTACAGTTAGTAACTCATACAATCCTCATAGTCATACATTTATAGATATTATTATTATTTCCTTTTTAAATATAAGGAAAGTGATACACAGATAAACTGAGAAACTTGTTCAAGTTCTCACAGGAAGGGGTAGAGAAGAAGTTCAAATCTATATTATCTGACTGTAGAGAATGTGCCTTAAATATTGCTTTTTGTTTTATCTACATGATCACCAAAATGATACCTGTTTTTCTTCTTCACTCAAACTCTGAAGGACTACCAAGAATTTGTGTCTGGCCAGTATCAGTTCTCTTTCCAAAGCTGATTATTAAGAAAACAGCACTCCATGGTGCAGGCCTCTAGTGGCATGAAAACTCTCTCTCTCTAGATAGTCTCTAAGATGATTTGCTATGTAATTCTGTTGCTCAATAATAGAAATAGCTAAATTAGTCATTAGGAATGTATTGATTTTTTAAATACTGCTATATAAGAATATGTCCATCTCTTCAAATTCATGTAATTTCAACAAAAACTTATGTCAAATCTTAGTATTTTATTCTCTTAAAATCTTTAATACATGTGGAGTAGAAAAAGTTACGTATCATGAATGATTTTTTTTTTTAAATTTTATGATTACTAGTGAGATTTCACTGTTTTGTTTATTTTTATGAACAAACTGTTTTTCTGCCTTTGGTGGTTTTTCTGCATTGTATTCTTCCAACATTTAAAAGATTGGCATAAACATTTCTTTTTGTCCTGATATCAAAGAACCCATTTTATGTTGAGGACATAAAATCTTTTTGATTTATGCAAATATTTACCTTATTTTTGAAAGCCTGTAAAGTTATCTGAGGAATCTATTTGCTTTATTAAGACATACTAGCTAAAACCCTTGGGACTATATATGTGGTAAAACTTAGGAATTTTCAGTTTAGCACCCTTATTTTGTAACCCACTATTGAAGTCTCAGGAAATAGCATATAATTAAAATAAAGGGTTTTGCAGAAAAGATAGCTGAACATTCATAGTATAGAGAGGATTTCTGTATCTTAATATATATTCTCAAATATTTTTTATAATTATGACATACTGTACATAGGTATCTGCCTACGGGCGTCCTACTCTGTGAAAATAATGTTTTAAGAAAATTTAAATTGATTTTTTAATCCCAAAATAAGTTATTTCCTTATTTATTTAAAACATTATAGTTCAAGGAAAAGTTTATCATCTTTCTGTACTGGTTTTATATATTTCTAATCCAATTACTAAATAGATACATAATATTGTGTTTCTAGCTATGCACGGAGCATATATAGAGCATATAGTTTTATGTTAAACTTTGTAACGAGGTAAAACATTATATATTCTGTCTTTTAAACAGCACAAAATTTGGGGGGATGGAATATTTTAAAATTCATACATAATGTAAACAGAATATCTGAGCAAATGTTTTGTAAATCTTCTCAAATTGTGGCTATGACTTTTTTCACTGCGATTTTCTTTAGATCAAAAATTCTTAATAAATTGTCTCATCATTTTCTCAATTTATGTATTTTCAGACAAGGCCTAGCATGTAAATATGTATATGTTAATTTCCCATGAAGTGACTACTCTGGGGTAGCAAGGGAATAGTACAGAAAACAAAGATCATATTTTTAGATAATAGCATGGTCTATTTTTCTTACAAAAACATTTTATTTTGATATAATTTTGTGTTCAAGTCTCCAAATATGAAAAGAACTTCAGTACCTATTGATATTAGTGACATACCAAATTGCCTGAAGCTGTTACTTCCACTTTGCTTTCCAATGTGTGAGAAAGATATAGAATAAACATAACTGAATATGAAATACATTAATAGCTGAGACATAGAAGAGAGTTGCTAAGGCTAGTTATAAAGAATAGTCTTGTTACCACGAACTATCTCACTATAAGCCTCAAATAGATGGAAAACTATTATTTTCTCTTCTGAATACCCTGGGATGGTCGATTTTTACAAAGTTTATCTGGTAGGCTTTCCAAAGTGTACGCAAGGCCATACGTTATGAAGAATTTATTTCAGGATGTTAAATGTGATTTGAGAATCCTATTAAAAGAAATAACCTTAATCATCCACAATAACATTGCATTAATTATTGATAAATCTAATCGGTAGTCTGAAATTGCTCACATTTAATATTAATCAGAACAGCAGATGAATTCATAGTGCGATGACATATTCTTTGTACGTCCAAATGTCTTTATAGTGTTATTATTTACATGCTCCTGGCCAGGAGAAACTTTATCTGAAAGAAAGCCATAAATATTACCTGCTTCAAAGGGATGACTTCATTGCGATTAGGTTCCACTTTTAAGATTGGTATATCAATATTAAAGTCAACTCATATACAACGCTGCACCTCCAGGGCTTGTTTGTTTAAAACTGGTTTTCTTATAATATTAAGTTGTGTGATTTCTAATCTTTCCTCTAAAAAGGAGGAATTATTATATGCAAGAGTAGTTATGCACTGCAGAAATAACTTCATGTATTTTAAATGTCTTTTTATACGTTTTACTTATACAGTTAACATTTATATATTATATTTTTATTTTGAAATATTTCAGAAAGAAGAGAGAATAAATTAAGTACTTAATGGTAATAAAAATATATTCATAATCCAACTGAAAATAGCAAACATTGCAATCAGAAACTTTCCTGAATCCTCCTGGATCATATTGTCCACACTTCCAACTATGGTTAATTATCATTTTGAATTTCAATTAGTGCTTACTATTTTATTTTTTCCTGTATTTGTGCATATAAATTAAAGCATATATGTTACTATTTTTAATGTTTTAATATATACAGTATTATAAAGTTATGATAATCTGTGTAACTCTATATAACTCATTTCAATAGCCATAGAATGATCTAGTGTATCCATTTACTAAAATTTATCATCTATTCTGCCAGTAGACATTTATTTCTAAATTCTTACCATTCCAAATGCACTACTACTTTGAGAATTTTTGTGAATGTCTATAAGAAAAAAAAAATCAAGAATGTCGTCAAGGCATAAACCCAAAGTGGAATGACCTGTTTGAAGCATATGCAGCACATTAAACTCACTCAGAATTCACCACTTAATTTTCAAATGCCATTGTACTAAGTTGATTCCTATCATCAATTGTTAAATCTTCCAATCTTGTCACCTTACGAACTTATTCTGCCAATTTAATGTATGAGAATTTGGATTTACTGTGGCTTTCTATTCTTATGATTACTTGTAAAGTTTAGTATTTTTTCAGATGCTTATTTATAATCCCATTTTTCTATTTTGAATTATAGATATTTGTAATAATTATTTTGGCCATATATACATTGTTTGGATACCTTCATCTGTGTTTCTTTCTTTATTGTATCTTGCTTACACAAAATTTTTATTTAAATAACTAAAATTTATTTATTTATTGCTTTTCTTGCTAATGTACTTTTTAATATAGATTTTTATTAAAATTTGTATGGCATAAAATAGGAATTCACTTATTTTTTAATGTATTATTTTCAAAGCAATTCAACATTTTTATATTAATATCTCATTACAAGTGACCTTCCCTATAGAAATGTGTGTTTTGTGAATCCTTTTCTGCTTCATGTGTGTGCATAAGTATACCTGCATCAATATCTCACTGTTTTAGTAGTCATAATTTAATCATGAAACTTAATCTATTCTTGACCCCTCATTCTTTTATATTAGTTTGTAAATACTTTTCCCCATATAAATAAAATCTTTAAGATTTTTATTAGAATTGTCATATTTTTAATGCATCCATAGAATTGAGAGCATTTGTTTATTTTCAAAACCTTTTTTTTTTCCTAAGTGCTAGGGACTGAACCACGGTCCTTGTATATCCCAGAGAAGCACTGAACCAGTGCAGAACATCTACAGCCCTCAAAAGATTACTGATTTTTGTAGTATATCTTTTATATAATATATATTTTGATTCTTATTTATATTCTTCTAACTGAAATCTTCACTGTTTTATTCTGAGAATAAATATCTAAGTAAATAATTACATTATCAATGAATGACACAAATATTTTCTATTTTCATCTTTAATTTTTACTTATTTTTCTTGTTTTGTTGTACTGATGGAGTCCTATAATATTAAATTTAATACCTACTGTGGTATTAGAGTCCTGATTTATTCAAATTTTTAAAGCCTCTATTTCTACAATTTAGTATGTATTATGTTGTTGCAAGTTTTCTGACAGGTGTACATTATTAGGTTAAGAGAATTTGCTTTATTCTTACATACGTTAATAAGTTGCTTATATTTCTCTTCTACTCATCAGTGTGTAACTTTTAGTTAAGTATTTGATTCTGTGTTTGTGACAAAATCATTTGTCCCTGTTAAATGACAAAGAAACATTTTTATGTAAAACCACCCCTATATTCCTTAGATAATCCAATTGGATTCTTTTCTTCTTCTTAAATATATTTTCAGCAATTCACTTTGTATTTCATTTGTTCTGTGTATTTATGTACAGAAGTGAAATTAGCCCATGTTTTTATTCTTTCACAGTATCCTTGTCTGGAATTGGTGTTGTAATTAGGTCAAAGATTAGGATGGTGTTCTATAGAGACACAATTGCCGTAGCTCAAAGAAGATAGAAAGCAGAGCTGTAGGTGGGTCTTTTGAGTACTAAACAAAGCTGCCTTCAGCACTAAGATGTTATTGATTGCTTCATGCAACCCCATGGCCCACCACTGCATCCTTCTGATCTGTAGGTCGAAACTGCTCCTTAGCATTTCACCCACTTCCAATGTTAGAGAAAGAGAAAGAAGAAATGGAGGACAACTACAGTAGTCTCTTTTAAGGATGTCATAGAGTTTTGTAGATGACGTCTGCTTATACCTTCTTGGCTGAAATATAGATATATGGCCATATTTAGTTTTGAGGGCCAAGGAGAAATGCAATCTCTGTTTGGTCATGAGCTCAGCTAAAATTTTATGGATTATATTACTAAAATTACTTGTCTTTATGACACATTATTCAGAGAGAAATTGCTTTGTTTCAATTTCCTGGAACAATTTGTATATGATAAATCATTTTCTCATCTGTGTCTGGTTGTATGGTATTATGTTCTCCTCCCCCCATTTCAAGTATTGGGTTACTGTTCATACTTTATTAATCTTTTTTATTTTTTAGTAATTTTTAAGCTGCATTTTTGTAAGGTATCCTATTTTGTCCAAGTTTTCAGGTTAAAACACTCATAACATATTCTTTTATATATATATGTTTTCAAAAACACTGTGACTTTCCCCCTTTAATTATTTTTAACTGATAAATTTAAAATGTACATACAATTGTAATATCAGGTGATATTTTGACAAAATTATACACTGTGTCATATCTACTTCCTCAAGCATTTATATTTCTTTGTGGTAAAAATATTGAAAATCCTTTCTTCTAGTTTTTTGAAATATACATTGTTATTATTATCAAGTAACTCTTCTGTGTAGTAGCAAACCAGAACTTCTTATTCCTATGTGACTATAACTTAGTACTCTGATCAACTTTTCCCCATTCCACCTTCCCTCCTATTCTCCCCCATTTCTACTAAAGGCAAAGTTCTCTTGAGATCTGCAAGGTCAAATTTTTAGATGCACTTATGAGTGAGATTATATGGTACCTATCTTTTTGTGCCTGGTTTATTTCTATTAACATAATCATCTCCTGTCTTAGTCACTTTCTTCACCACCCAGATAAACATCTGGTACTACAACCTAAAAGACAATGGTTTATTTTTGTTCATAATTACAGTTCATGATTGACTCCGAAGTATACTGGGAGCTTGAGTACTAGCCAGGCCTCCTTGGATTGTGGATTCAGAGGTCTCAGAGTACCTGGATAATTGAGCTCTTTGATCCAGTTTCTGGGGAACCAATTCACTAGGCAGTCCTTCTAGAGAAGACTACCCTGAGGCTCTCTTCTCAAAGTAAAGTCTTACTTTTGCACCTTTGAGCCTGAGAAATGTAGTTTCTTCATTTTAATACTAATCCTTTTAGCAACCATGATCTTCTCTGGTCCAACTTTGTAGACACTTCCTATTGAGAAAACTAAAAACTTTTTGAATTGACTATTTGCTGCTGCTTTTCAGTACAAATCTAGGTAAAAGCCACACAAGGACCAATGTCACACATCGAACATTGAGTTGCCTTGAATTTCTTCCACCAGGTTAATTAATCTGCTTTTTTCAGTCTTGCACAAAGTCTCAGGACATTGGCAGAACTTTGACATATTTTCTGCCAGAGCATAACACACATGTCTTGCAGTCCAACTGCCAGTGGAGCCCTTGGTTCCAACCGAAATCTTCTAAGCCTGGCCTATATTTTCTCAGCTTCTATCAGAATTTTGATCTGAGTTCTGACCAACATCTCTCATCAAGCTTGACTTATAACTAGTACTCCTCATGTGCCTTCAATTACACAGTTTCTGGCTAATAATATTGATAACTTCTTTTCTACTATGCAGATATCTGTATGTGGTTCAAGTCAAAATATCTAATAAATGATGTGTTGGATAAAATATCTAATAAATGATGTGTTGCATCATTTATTCCTAAAGATCTTATGCCTATTAAAACTTAGTTTTAATCTTGCAAACAATGTTAATATTTATAGACAGGCCCCTATATTCAAGACTCCAGGTTCATTTATAATTTTGTTCATTGTAAGGATTGTATGTCCAGTGTAAGAATTATACAACAGTTAACATTCTGTAAGAGAGACAATATCTATGCTTTTATAGGAATGAAACATGAGTACTGTAACCAGTGTTTTTTCCTATCTATTCTCATTTGTGCTTTCACTCAAAGTTTTATGTTTTTGAGAAGCACCAGTAAATATAGAATTCAAGAACACTACTACATTTAGACTGTCTTTATAAGACTGATAATATAGCAAAGAATGGATTTTCTTTCTGTTTTTCCTGCTATATTTCTGGCCCCCAAAGAATCAAAGACCAAAATTGATAATTCATTAATACACGTCAGTTCCTGCTAGTCAGACTTATTGAAGTAATAGCCAAACAATCAAGCCTTATATTGTCTGAGAATGGCTGTAATTTAAAAACATATCTATCTAAATGATATTTTAACTTGCTTTCATCTTACGTTTAAATATGTGACATATTGCAATTGTGCTAATAAGACTGTACAGAAACAAACATTAATATGATATTACAGGTGTCTAAATGTTATTCTATAGCACATACACCTTCATAGTTAATAAAATAATACAGAATGGGGATTCTAGAAGCCTTTACTATTTGCTTTTGTAAAAGTTTCAGCTGTCTTAGCTGAACAAGCTGGGACTTTAAGATACAATTCAGTTGTATGATTGGATTCTCTTTTTAATTACTCTGTGATAGGGCTTTGTAGAACCACATCAAATTTGAGAAATTACAAAAGAGAATTTCATCTGAGTTGTTCCTGTCACAAAGAGACTGTTGAAACATGGGTAATGGGTGTATGCTTTGGGTTTCTGTGATTTAATTGCCTAAAGTCTCCTCTGTAGTAATGTATCTAGCTAAGGTTTTCAAAGAGTGAAGTTGCTGGACTGTAGAGCTATTTAATAAAAACCTTTCTGACTGGCTTTCAAGATAGTCAACTTCCCCAAAGACAGGAAAGTATAGTTTGAAAGAAAAAAAAAAAGTAGGTTAATTGATCTTCCTGTGAACTTTCTGGATAACTAGATAGATATTAACCTTTCCAAAAATTCAGAGCTAAATCCTCTCTGCTTGAAATATACTGCTTTTTATAAAGCTTAACTTCAACTAAATGAACTAAACACTCTGGAATAGAAACACAGATGACCATTTTATCCTAAACTTCATTAACACTATTTAGTAAAGTTCTGGGCATATTATAGGGAGCACTTGGGGAGGCACTACAGGGAATTATAAGGGAGAAAGAAGTCTGCTCAGCTTGGTTTATAGTGCTAAGAAATACCCATAGAGTTTAAGAAAGTAGAGCTAACTTCAGGGAGCCAAGGGACTTTAGGAGGAAGTAACCACCTCCCTTTTCACTGTAATTGGTCCCTTTGAGCCTAGCTCTGCCTGAAGCAGATATAATTTCAAAAGGAGGCGTGTGGCTCGGTGGGGCTCTTCTTTAAGTGATCTGAAGAGTAACGTCAGTGAAGACTGGTGCGCGTTCCTTGGAGCATTTCCTGTCGCTAAGGCAGAGTCGCTGTTTAGCTCAAGGAATGTGATGAACTCCTTTAAAATCTTTTTTTTTTTCCACCTGACCACTGTCCTGAGTTTCCTGAGAGTATAGTTGTATCTGGATAGAAACTTTCAAGCCCTATGCTTTCCTGTTAGTACAGATAAGCATGTAAGATTCACAAATAGACACAAAGTACAGTATCAATACAGCTGTCATCTGGTTATCCATTAAATAAAAAGTAGTACTCCTCAAAATTGTTGATTGAAACAATGCACCTATAACTAAAATAAAACTCCAAAAATAATGGAATCAATTATCTCTTAAACGTCTACCTAATACACACAGAAATGTACTGAATATTATAACGATTACAAAGATAAAAGCACGGTCCATGGTTGTGAGTACTTATGATCCAGTGATAAATACAGAATAACTAAAATCTATAGCAGAAATTGGAATAACAAAACTACTGTATCAATTTAGAGGAAAATTGGTTAAATTTTGGTGAAAAAATTTCTGGGAACTTGTTAATTATTCAGACGCAGAGTTTCACATTTTTAGATCAGACCTAGAAATTTCAGTTTTAACAAAACTTTGAGCACAAGTGTTTGAGAAACATTTCAACAGGTGTAAATATTTCTGGCTAAAGATGATAAAAAATAATGGAGCACTTAGGCTCTTTGCTGACTCTTAAAAAGTAAAATTTTGACAGACAGGGACTAGGAAGTGTGATTAATTTTAGGTGTCAACCTTACAGAATTAATACTTACAGAACAAGCAGGACATCGCCCCTGAGTATTTTTATGAAAGTGTTTCTGGAGGATATTACCAAATGAAACAGTGGACTGAGGGGGAAAGATCAGCCTTTGACATGGCAGATACCATCCAATCAGCAAGGTGTATAGATAGAATTTTTGAAAAGGCAGAGGAAAGGAGAGTTCCGCTGTTTCCTTCTCTCAACTGGAGTTAGGGGACTTTTCTTCTTCTGCCCTTGACTGTGAGGACTCCAGGCTTTCTAGGCTTAGGGCTCCATAGTTACACCAGCAACCCTTTAGATTCCAGGACTTTGGCTTCGGATGGAGAATTAGACTGCTGGTTTTCCTGGTTCTCAGGCTGTTAGGCTTAGACTGATTCTCATTATTGCATTCTAAGTTTTCCAATTTGAGCACAGTCTGTCATGGGACTTCCCATAATCACATAATCACAGGAGAAAATTCCCTTAATAGATTTCCTTTTGTTTTTCTCCTTATCTACCTACCTACCTGTCTGTCTGTCTGCCTGTCTCTGTCTCTGTCTGTCTATCTCATTGGTTCTGTCTCTCTGGAGAACTCTGCCCAATACACAGAGTAAGGACGCTCCAAATGAAATGTGCTGATGAATTATGCCCGAAAGGCTGACTCTAAAACAGGCAGCCCACTACAGTAGAACTATGGGGAAGACAATTTTATGGATTGTAAATCTGGGGAGCTGGCCAATAACTAGGATTCTAAAGTACTTAATTGAACATAGCTAATCTGATGTTTATTGTTAAGCCAAGTTTGCTTTTGAAAAAATAGAAAGGATGGAAAAACATTGAGGAAGATGAGACAACAATAAGAATTTAATGAAATACATTTTGAGTTTGTTATCCACGTGAAAATTATTATGGCCTAGGTAACATCTTACTACTTTTGCTCCCTTGTTCGTGAGATGGGAATGGCACCCTTGTCCTGAAGCGATCTGTCTTCTTTATTAGGGAGAATAAGCTTTTCTTGGTCAGGAAGTCTGTCAGGGAAGAGTACTCACTTACTAAGCTTGCCTTCTGAACAGTGAGAAACCACTGAATAGGGTGCGTCTGTCCTAAAGGAAGCACGGAACCTCTGTCATAAGGTCAGATGGATTAAATAAGGCCACACTGCAAACTACTGGCAGTAGTGCTTATCAGATGGCAAATGCCACCTACATGTGAAACAGATGACACTGGAAGAAAGCAAAGCAAAACAAACAAACAAACAACCCCCCCAAAAAAAAACCCCAGAAAAAAACCAAAAAAGAAAAAAAAACAAATATCTTGGCTTATTTCTCTATCTTCACAATTACATAAATGACTACCTGGATTAAACTTAGTCCTTGTTGATGTGAGGTCTTTCTCAGCAATCCGTTATCAATATCTACTCTTGTTTTTTCAAGAACATCTTCTTCTGACCCTAATACTTTAGAAGTTCTCTTATGCCAGTATTTCTGAAAACGTGTCAGTTAATTCTGGACATTGGAAAAGGCAGCTCTGTTTTGATTTTATTGTTTGTTTACTGTATTAGTATATATTTGCTATAAATAGTAATTGCATCTGTCTTGGGAACTGGTGCTTCTGCACAGCACACCTTGACTGTGGTTTCCACTTTTTGTGATTCCACTTTGTTGGTTCACAGATAAAGGTGCTACTACTTCTTTGTCCATGTGGTTCTCATAAAGCCCTTGGCATCTGTGCTGGATAGTTTCCGTTTATCTCTCCAGACTCACTTTCAGTTCTTCTAGGGCCTTTTCTGTGTCACAGCAGCTGATTATGTGTGTGTGTGTATCTATCTATCTATCTATCTATCTATCTATCTATCTATCTATCTATCTACTATAGATAGATAGCATCATGTGCTTCCTTGTCCTCTGGCTTGGAGGCACACTATATACATTTCTAAGAAGGAAGTAAGAGACTTCTAAATTTTATTAGTTTTTAATTGGACACCTTTAAAGTGCTCCTCAGGTTTTTTTTTTTTTTCCACTTCTCATAATTCTCATTTTGGGGATGTAGTTCAAAAATTTTGCGCCTGTTGAAAACCAAGAAGGCTACCCATGTTTACAAGGTGCGGCAGCACTGAAGGTGAAGGTGATGTGAGATAGAGAGAGAGCGAGCAAGCACATTTCAGATATATTTTAGTCAACTTCCTCTCTTCTCTCTTCTTAGATCCTTGTTTTCACGCCTGAGAGGAAGATTCAGTGCATAGGCTGGGTTCCTTTTCAGAAGGGCAGACTTGACATCCTACACCAGCGCTGCACATGATAATCCCCATCAGATGCCATTAATCAGTGTGGCGAGCCGGGCGTGGTGGTATACACCTGTAATCCCAGCACTTGGGAGGCAGAGGCAGGGGGATTGTCTCAAATTCAAGGCCAGCCTTGGCTACAGTGTGAACTCAAGTCCAGTCTGCACTACATAGTAAGACCCTGTCTCAAAAACCCAAGAGAAAAAAAAAATCAATGTGGCGATCTTTCACTAGGCTGTGTCGAGAACATTATCATTTTTCTCAACACAGTATTCCAAAAAGTTATACCAAATCTATATGAATTGGTACTCAAGATAAAAAAGTTATTATTTGACTATTCCAGCAATAGAGGGAAAAGGAGAGTAGCTTACATAACTCAGCTGTGGTGCAAATCAGTTCACCAGGGAAGGGCCAAGTGTGTATGGATTTGGAGTTAAGGGAAAATAAGAAGTCAAGTCAAACACCTGAAACTGTAAATTTAGAGCTGTGGATATGCTAATACTACACACTTCTCAGTTTCAATAGATGAAGAATTTATAGCTTGAATTAATAAAGTTTATTTTGGTTCTAAGTAAGGGAACTTCACTTAGAATGATCTTAAGAGGGAACAAAAAATTTTAGAAATTCAATTTATGGACACAGAAATACAAAACAACAACAAAACAAAACAAAACAAAAAAACCCCAAAACTCCTAATAGAACCAAGGAGCAAAAAATTATAAGGATTTTCTCTATAATTTATTTCTGCTTCTCTGTGTTTGTAAATTTAATTCCTTATTTGCAGACTGGCCTTTTCACAGCTTTATGCCACATTCTACTAACGCTCCCTCCCAACTGTTACCTCAGAGTTTTGTCAATGAAGAGGAATGGAGCTTCCTAAGAAGCATGTGGCAAGCATGGCTTAGAATGGGGCTTGGGAGTGGGGCTCTGTGATTGGTCAGTTTCTAGATCTATGTAAAAATTTAGGAATGAAGTACTCGAAAAGGAGAGCAAGGGCTTTTGAAAAATAACACATAATATTGGGCATCCAACATAATGAATGTTCATTGTGAAAGATTTTCCACACCTATAGTATTTGCTCACTGAATTATTTCCAATGCGAAGAATATTTCAAAATGATCATGACCTGCAAAATGCCCTTTAGAAAATGGTTCTCTGCACATGATTTCCAGAGAAATCAGATCCTCAGAATTCTGGCCATAGACAAGACAGCTATTACCAGCCAATAAAATAGTAGTTTCTTATTCTCCATCAAGCAAAATGTCTTCTCTGTCTAGTCATTTTACTTCTTTGTTATATCTCTTATGTAACATCAGTTTCTCTCTGCTCTACTCATCCATATTCTGTCTAATATCTCCACAGTTATCAAGCTCCTGTGGTTCTGGGGAAACTGTTTCTCATGATCTCTCACATTTCTCAGCTTCTATACAGTTTGTTATTTCACAATTATTTGGTAAAATTGTATGCTATTTATCATCTGTGTATATATGTCTCTATATGTGTATGTGTATGCAGTGGGTGTGCTACATACAAAAATGTAGTGCAAAAATTAGTAAACAAATTCTATCAGAGATGAGAGAAACAGGGATCACTAAAAGATGATCTGATAATTACACATGCCCCACAAATCGTTCTGCCCATGCACAAGATGTGTTATGAGCTATTGTTCCCTGTAAAAATGTGTTGTTTTGACTACTAAAACTAGTTCCATGGCAGAAGATATAGCATGGCAACCCCCCCACCTCAAAACAGTAACTTTTTCCCAATTACTTATGTCTTTCTTTTCAATAAATGTAGACATCGATATCTTAGTGTTTTCTCTGAATTGTGTGCATTGTTTTTTATTGGTAGTTCCAATATAATGATCAAACCCAAATTGTGCAAATCAATATGTATTTTTCATATTTAATGAATGTGTCTGGATTAAGATGGTGGGATTAAAAAACCAAAAGAATACAAAAGTACTTGTGATTTGAGTGAATTAGAACTTAATCAGATGTTATTTGAATTAAGCCAAGAGAGGAGCAGTCCATATTGTACATCAACATTCTATACTTAAAAGTATTTCCCTCTCTTTTCATTGTATGATTCCTGGCATAAATTCTATTTTCATGGTCCAAGGTGACTTTCAGGTAGCAATGTGGAGGAAAGGAACAAGAGAGACGAGGAGGAAAAGCTATGCATTGTTGCATAATTTTTTAATTTGTATTTTATTTTTAAATGACCAATGAGAGTGATATATATGTATATGTATGGTGTACAGCATCATATTCTGATTGCTGTATACATTGTGGGATGACAAAATCAAATCAAATGTTTGGCTTTTGAAGAGTATTTTTGAAAGCTGATACTCAGTAATTCTACTTTAGTCTCTGTAGTCAGGAGATAATTGCAGGTCTTCCTTGTTCTCTAAGGGATACTGCGAGAGCAGATGCTGGACGAGAAACTAACCCTCTCTACAGGAAACACTTGCAAAATGCCATTTCTGCAATATTCACATGTTAGGAAAATCATTTGAATGTAGTTAAAATGTATAAGCTGTAAGAAATGTTGTCTGATTGAGTACAGTCAAATATTATTTACTTCATTAGGTGATCTTGTGAAAACGAGCCAAAATAAGAAAAAGATCTGAAAATCTTAAGTAATGTATAGTTGGAAGAATAGCAAACTATAAGCATCTAGAATTTAAATTTGAAGGGATGAAAAGAATAAAGGAAGAAAATAGTAAATAAATCTGTCTTTGACCTTTAACACTTGGATCTTAGTGTCAGTCATCCGTCATTTCAGGCTTACATCTTTACTGATTAGCAAATAATTATACATTTCTTTTAAAAAGCTTTAAATAGGTGTTGGTGGAAAGTATATAGCCAATGGAAGTGATAGGTGAGTTTTAAATACTTAAGATAGTCATTTAAAGTGAGAAAAATCTATATTTAGCCTACAAAATTAGTTATTCCAGGTTTGTAATTATTAAACAAATAAACATCTTATCCATTACTAAGTTTAAGAATCTCCATACTCAAATTTTCTATCCTTTCAGAATTACAAGACATAACTATGATTGTAATTGAGTACAATAATTCTAAAGTATATTTGGAAAAATGCTATATACAGATGAATGACTATCTGAGGAGAAAACAAAATGCAGAGAATAAGAAGGTGCCAAGAATGTCCAGGGGAAAAAAAATTCAATTTATTGGATGTAAATGAAGAAAGTGCTTCTCCTTGTTTGGATTGTGGGATAAACTTTTCCATAATTATCTATCTCAGTTTGCTTTTGGGCCAACATCGAAACTAATGCATTTTCCTAAATTCTTATGCTAGTCAATTGTGCCTTTTTAAAATATGTATTTTATTTTTTATTAATACATATTTGCACAACATGATTTTTACATCCTTTGTGTTAACTGGCTACAAGTACATAATACATCTTAACCCTTTTTCATCCTGTTTTTTCCGCTCCCTTCCGCTTCTCTCCATCTCTAGATTCCTTCCCATTTTATAAAAAATCTACCTCCCCGTTTCCTATTATCTATCTTTTATTTTGTTCTTTTCTTATAATTTGGATTTCTCATTGTATTAGTTACTTTTTTAGAGTGAATCATTTGCTAGAGAGCAGATTTAATACAGGACATTTACACATTTCAACATTCACACACACAAGCCGAATGCAGGAAGAGTGCAGAATGTCTATTTACGCATTGGAGATCCAAAAGATTCAGTCAAGGGCTGGGAGCCTACAGCATTGTCCCATGTAAGCCCATATCTGCACTAAAAGGCTGAAGAAATCTATACTGGAGCCAAGGTACAGTAGACACAGCGGAGATGAAGATCAGAACTTCCTCAAAACAAACAACAGCCATTCTTGATGACAGCAAGGCCCCGAGTTCCTTCCTGGATGAGAACAGCTGAGTCCCCTTTGCCTGGGAAACAGCCAGCCTGCTCCCGTTCTCCTTTACACTGTGTCAGCAACAATCCTCAGGTGGATCTTCTATGCCCAAAACCCACCAACTCAGTTCAGCTGGGTGTTCTTGCTCAGGTTGACTACAATAAGCCCACCACGCTCATAAAAGAGAAACCATGTGATACTGATGTGTCTGATTTATTTCATTTACTATTATGGTCTCTAGGTGCACCCATTTTCCTACAAATGATGAACGTTTATCTTTCTTTATGACACAGCAGAACTCCATTGTGCAAAAACACCACATTTTCTTTATTTATTCTTTTACTGACGGACATATAGGCTGTTTCTAAGATTTAGCTTTTATGAATTGTGGTTCTACAAATGGGTACAGATGTATCACTGTAAAATATCTTTAATTCTTTCAGGAAGATACCTAGCAGGGGGATAGCTGGGACAAAAAAGAATTGCTATTTTTCATTTTTTTTAAGGAATCATCATACTGATTTCTATAGTGATTGCACTAGTTTACATTTCCCCCAGCCTTACCAGCATTTATTATCAATTGATCGCTTGATGCTGGCCACTCTTTCTGGTTGAGGATGGAATCTCAGTGTTCTAATTTGTGTTTCTCTAATAGCCAGCAATGTGGAGCATTTCTTTATGATAATTTGGCCATTTGCTCTTCTTCTGAGAAGTGTCTTCATTTCATTTGTCTATTTTTTATTGGGTCTTTTATTTTGGGGGTCTAATATTTCTGAATTCTTTATATATTCTAGATATTAATCCTCTGAAGAATAGATGGAGATCTTTTTCTCCCATTTAGTAAGTTTTCTCTCAACTCTGCTGGTTATTTCTTTTGCTGTGCAAAAGCTTTTTAAATTTGATATAATCCCATTTGTTGATTCTCAGCCCTTTTTCCTGGGCAACCATGATTCTGTTAGAAGGTCCTTGCATATGCCTACGATGTCAAGAGTTTTACCTACCTCACCCCCCAGCAGGTTAAGTGTTTCTGTTTATCATTTAGCTCTTTGGTCCAATTTGATTTTAATTTAGTACATGGTGAAGGATATGGGTCTAGCTTCAATCTTCTGCATGTGGATAGCCAATTTCCCTAACACCATATTAATGAGACTTTCTTTCCTACAGTGTATGTTTTGGGCCCCTTTGTCAAAGATCAAATAGATGAATATACTTGGGGTTGTTTCTGTATTCTCTTTTTCGTTGATTCTCATGTCTGTTTTTGTGCCTTAAATTCCTTTGCTCTTCAGTAATTTCTTGATAAAAGGTTGCCTGCTGAGATAATTGCCAATGTCAGTGTATTACAGCCCAAACATTCTTTGACTGAAGAAATCTGTGTTTCTTCATCTTCACAGCTGATGTTTACTGCCAGAATATGCTGGATTTGTAGGCTACATTTTCTAATGAGGCTTCTTGCAAGCTACCAAGTGTTCATCTTCCGGTGACATCTCTACTTCCAAATCACTTACTTCATCTCCAGGGTTTCTAATGCCAATTTTGTAACCAAGTGCTCTTGTTTTATGTCAGATTTGAAAAATAGATAGTTCATTCCAAATGACAGAACAAAGTAAAAATATGGCACTTTCAGATAAACCAAATTCAAACAAAATATCTAATTCTGATACTAGAAGCAACTTAAATCAGTGATCATTAGCTAGTTTGAATATCATATTGTGATTTCTGAGATAGTGGTTAAACTATTGTCTGGGGATTTAGTTCAGTGGTTAGAGTGCTTGGCCTGAGTTTTTAGAGAACAAACCTGTGAGTTTGATCGCCAGCACCAAAGGGGGAAAAACAGAAAGCACCCTCCATTCTCTCCCACATATATAGCATTCTCCCTTCACATAGAATTCAGGGCTTGTTGATCTCACTGTGAAAGCTCCCTCAGCCTCCAGATATTTTGACGATAACCCTAAAATATATTTTCTCTTACTATTTGTCATGTGAAAGACACTCACATCAAGACCAGAAAACTTCTTTCCCTTTTTATAAGAAGATTTATTTATTTTAGGCTCTTAGGATAGATTTGTACTTATTTGTCTTTTTCAGATGTGTAACTTTTAAGAAAAGAATTTTCCTTTCCCTTTTTCAAACAGCTGTATGACATTTATCTTTGAAATCAGATGAATTAGAATTAATTGAGTTTAGGGAATCAGGATTTTAAAAAGGGTTTACATAACTGAAGGCATCTCTAGGTAGTAATTTCTCATCTGAATTATGGTTCGCAAGGTAGAAAAATGTCAGTTGATATAAATTCAGCATGTGAAAAATGGAGAAGGGAAAAGTATAAATGAATGGAAAATAAAATGCAGAAGTGAGAAAAATATTGTATATATGAAAGTGGTTGAGGAAACGTCATAAATTGTAGAAATATAAAAGTCATAAATTAAGACAGTACACATTTTCAAACATCTATGGCTATTGCTTGTATTAGAATATAATTCAAAACCTTCAGGTTGTTACCTGACATTCCTGAAAGTATTTTATCTTTGTGTGTGTGGGGACAGGAAGAATATAGTTGTGCAAATTCCTCTTGGAGGTAGCATCATTTTATGAAGCAGGCATGAGATTTTCCTTGATAAAAGGTCTATGATTTTCTAAAATTAACATTACTGTTCTACTGTTGCAAACTGACTTAAACGCTTTTGCACATTCAGCAAATGTGAAGCATATTTGATAAATATTCGTGATCTCTGGAGTTGAGAGGTAGGTGGGAACTAGCGTTCCTCTTAGCGCCAGGTGTTTGGTATCAAAGAAAGCAAACGCTACTTAATGTACAAATATTCAATAGTGTGTACTTACAAAATGGTTATCTGCTCAGTAGTTTGGACAAGCACGTCTTTGCATTAGAGTTTCTCACAGCAATATTGCATGAACCTGTGGCTGTGAGATGAACTCCTAAATTCTTTGAAGACAAATTTGGCCAAACTTATAGCAAAGGCGAGCTCAGGATTCATGTAAATTAGGAGGTATAAATGTAACCATATGTAATTACTATAGTAATACTATTAAAATAGACACCGAACGTCAACATAAAAACCAAAACAAATATTTGCCTGTTGTTTCAGAATATTGGTAAGTTATAATAAGGGGTCTGGTTGCTCTACATGCACTTGGCCAGGGGGCTCTACCTTCACCTGGCGCTCCAGCTGGTCAGAGTTTCTTCCTGTGATTTGTGATGGAGCCCAGGTAAATGAAGAAACAAGTATCTGGGTGAAGTTCATTTTGTAGTATAGTGCAGAGGAAGAGAGCACACCTGTACAGGTGCTTTGAAAGCTTTGGTTAAATTGCTTGTGCAGATATTCAAATGCTATTAGAAAAATGAGTTCTACCAGTATTCCTATTGTCACTACATTGCCACTGAAAGTATTTCTTCTGAAACTCTTGAAGATTAACATACTCTCTGGTGTATATTTTCACAGTAATATCTGAGATGATGTTGGGAATTTTGATTCCAAGTAAGGTACTCAGAGTGCTGAAAAAATAATCCTAATAATACAGACACATATATTGCATCATGGAGACCAGAATATTTTTGAAGTAAATTATCACACAAACAGTACAAGAGCAATAAACTTAATGAAGCAATACATGTTGGCTTGTGTAAGCCAGATCCAGCTATAGTCTATGAAATCAGTCTCTCAGGTTTTAAATTATATATGTGGGATTGAAGAGAATTTCAAATGTATCAAATAACTGGGATTGAGCTTGTCCATATCTCCAGCTCATTATTATTTGAAATTCATTTTATTTTGCTTTCTTTCCTCTTGCCTCTTAGTGGGATTCCTGATTTCACTCATTTCTGTAGTGAGTCTGCCTAGATCCATTTTCAGTCGATTAACAACTAGCCTGCAAACTGCCAGACTGTTTTAAAAACCGATGATAATGTCGGACTTACATAAAATTTCTATTAATGAGCAACTTACTCTGGAGGAAAGCAAAATTACGATCCCATCTAGTTAGCTTGAGATAGAAAAGGTGAAGGGGGCGATTTCTCAGAAATGAGTGGCAGCTCTTGACTGAAATCATCAGGAGGAGAAATCTAAGTTGGAAAAAGATTCACAAGAAAATTGCTCCCCTGATGTTTCCCAGCACTGGTACAGGAGGCCGAGCAGGCAGGTCATGCAAGGAAAGTTAATTACCTGTGAGGTTTACAACAAAAGAATAACCAGAGGGAAATCACTGAATTGGAATTTAAATATAAAATTTCAGGACAGGAAATTAGTGAAAGATAGTAAAGTCAAGTGCAAGTACAGGGGAAAAGCACTAATGAAATAGTACTAAAATGATACCAGTAACGTGAAATGTTTTGAATACAAGAAAACTGCCATTAACTTGTAAATTTTGTTTATTCATAAACATCTTAGTATCTAAAATATGGCTACTGCTACCGGAAAAATAAAAGTGAAAGGCAAAAGTACTATTACGGTTGACAGAATGAATGTAGGAATCACGAAATATCAGGATTTCTGCGAAGAATGGTGTCTGGAAATTATCATTTAAACCACTAAAAGAATGCGGACTACTTCTGGCCACAAGGAAGATAATGATGAAATATTTCTAAAGAAAAATTGTATTTCTGTTAGAATTTCTGACAAGAAGTTTTCAGTGCTTGTGGATTTTCCGGAATCTCTACAAATGATCAATTAAATATTTGTCTTATTTATTATAGAATATTTCATATCTCATCTTTGAAAGAATTTAATATTCTTTGATACTCTAAAAAAGAAAATGTGATTCTGTGTAAGATAAAAATTTTTATATTTATAAAAATAAATCTGAGATGTAAAAAATCAGTATTTTTCCACAATTCTAAAGGCCAATATATTTTTTAAAAATCTACAGGTAGGTGTGAATGTGTATGTGTGTGCACACATGTACATGCTCTGAAGGGATATGGGAAATTTCTGTACTGTTGACTTGACTTTGTTGTGAGTATAAAATGTCCCACCAAATTAACCAAATTGAGTGTATGTTTGTGTATCTAGATATTATAAATACACAATATCTACATATGTGTTACAATTAGAAAGCTTATCTAGTTTAAACCCATCATTACATAAATACTTTGTACAAGTTCAGAATTTCTAATTAGATGTTAAGTTTGTCTTCTTAATTACATCCCACTGAATTCCCAAATTCTATAATATTTTGATCAGAAAGTAATATCTTATATAGATATTAATGAAAATATTTTAGCTAATTGAAAGTTAAGAAACCTTGTGATTAATGTCCCTTGGAACAAAAATGAAGTTGAAACTAACATTTAAGTTTTGCTGAAGAACAATGGAAAGGCTACTTTATACTAAAACAGGATATAGCAATAACATAGTTTCAAAGTAAATGGGAATTTAAATACTACTACTACTAAGGAAAACATGAAGAATAAGGACTAGGATAGTAATTTATTAAATTTAGGGGAACAATAACATAGATTGCTAAAATAACAAAAAATGATAAAAATGTGTTAAACATAAAAATGTGTTAAATTTAATTGAAAGACAACAGAATGAATAAATTCTAAGTGGTTGTTAGAAAACACAAACCACAATAAAGCTGATACACTGATAAGACCAAATTAACATGAAAAGAAGCATCTAAAAGTTCAGGAATGGGTTTGGAAATATAATCATATATAGAAGATATTAAATTGTAAAGTCTATCAAAAATGCAAAGACTTAGAAATAAAAATTTCAAAATATAATACAAATTTTCCAAAGTTGACTGGTGAAGACGTTGAAATTTGAATACATTCCTCATCAATGAGGAGATCAATTTTATTCTTTAAAAATCATGTTCAATAGTTGAACAGTAGCTTTTAAAAAAGCAGAGAGTTTGAATACTTTTCAAAATCTTCCTAATTATAAACCATGCAGATTTCTACAATTCATATTATAAAGCTAGTATAAGCTTACAATGAAAATAGGTTTAACTAAAAAATACAGAGTAATCAATAACATTGTGTATGGATACCTAGAGTCTTAGGGCTGTCACACTGCACCAGGACGTGCTCCTCCCCAGAAATCTGCCCAAATTTCATTTATGTCTAAAATTTCCTCAGGACATTGCTCATTTCAGATTTTACTCTGCTTTAGTTTTCTTCATACCTTAACCACTATCTGATATTATATTAGTTTTTAGTTGCTTCTTTTTCATTGTTTTTCATCCTTTTATAGAAGTCAAAAAAAAAAAAAGGGAAGGAGGAAAGGTATGTATGAGAGTTCATTAACATTTGCAATAAAATCATGAATCAAGTTAAATCAGTGAATTTCTTCATATTTGATTAACCTTTCTTTTCTGCAATTCACCCTATCTGGTCATGATA
Source organism: Hystrix cristata (assembly GCA_004026905.1). Lineage (NCBI taxonomy): Eukaryota > Metazoa > Chordata > Mammalia > Rodentia > Hystricidae > Hystrix > Hystrix cristata. Next base: position 15,066 of record PVJO010017250.1, on the reverse strand, counting down.
TAATCAAATATCACACGTCACTAGCCAAAATTTGTTAATATTATTACTTTTCAATATTTTCATCTGTATTTATATGGGACAATTTAGTGGCCATGGGAAAATTTCAAAATGACAAAATTTCCAGAAGTAAACCAAAATACAATTAAGTGGAGGGGATTATCTCGTAAGTCCCATAGCACCACAAAGTAACCACAGTGTTATGGTTTGTGTCTAGATGTCCCCCAAAGCCTCACGTGGTCATGGGTGGGGTGTTTTCAGAGGTGGCTCGATCTGCAGTGTGTGATTACTAAATTAGTGCACAGATTGGTTTGGTATAATTTTGCTGGGATGGAGGATGCGATACCAAGAGAAAGGGTGCTGGGATTAGGGTTGGGAGTGCTACCGACCCTAAGGGCAGAGAGTCTGGATAAAATATAAGGGACAGAAGAGGCTTGTCTATTCCTGTTTTTGCTTCCCCTTTGCTCCCCTTGCTGCCTTGTGTCTGTCTGCTATGCCACTCTGCCTTGGATCCAGCTGATTGTGAACTGAAACCTCTACAAACTGTGAGCTAAATAAACTTTCTTCTCTTAACTTTGGGTGTCGGGTATTTTGTCTCAGCAACAAGAAAAGAGTAACTAAGACACACAGTTTATAGTAGTTAATATAGAGTTCATTTAGAGGGAAAGAGATCGACATCTCCCAAGCTCTGAGCTCATTTGGGCTTAGGGTTTTCTTTGTGGAATGCTTTTGATTACTAATTGTCTTAGTTACTTCTCTTGTTGCTGAGACAAAATACCTGACTCCAAAACTGAAGGGGGAAAGATTTGTTTAGCTTAGTTTTGTAGATGTTTCAGTTTACAGTTGGTTGACTCCAAGGCAGGGTGGAGCGGCAGAGGGGCGTCACAGAGGAGAAACAGTTCATGGAGGGCAGGAAAGCAACAAAGTAGTGAGAAAGCAAGCAGCAAGTGGCAACAGCAGCCCTCATTCTGCCCCTTATATTCTCTCCAAACTACACACCCTTAGGGACAGTAGTAGTGTTCGCTTTCAGCAGAGGAGGGAGGGGCTTCCCATTATCTACACTCAGAACTACACCAAACCAATCAGCAGACTGATTTAGTAATCACACACCCTTAAACCCAACATCACACACTTTGCATCCAGCCACTTCTGAAAAAAACCCACCTATGACCACAAGAGGCTTTGGACGGATATCTAAAGACAAGCCATAACACTAATTGTGTATGTTTACTATTTAGTTTTTCAATTTCTTTTATTTTTACTGAACTCTAATGGTTTGACTGCATAGCTCCAAGTCTACAAGTACAACTTTGCTGAGGTTTGACTTTATTTTTTAAATATTTATTATCATATAACATTTGTAATTATTTGTGATATGCAACATTAATTTATACAACTGCATATGATGTGTAGTGATCAAATCAATGTAATTAGTATTCTCATCCCCTCAAATTTTTTTTAAATTTAATTTTATTTTAATGGTACATTTTAGATGTACATAGTGATAACATTCATCATAGTGAATTTGTACCCGTACTTGACATATCTTGTTGCTTCTTTTTTTCCCATTCCCCTCCCCTCATCCCCTCCTCCCTCCCTATTTACAAAAGCTTTGTTTCCATTTTTTCCTTCCCTTTCTTATTTCTCTTGTTCTCTGTTCCATTTCCCGTCTCTTGGTCCCTTTCCCATTTGGACATTTTCTTCCCTTTCTCAATATAATGCATTTTAGTCTTTATTTACACTTTCAGTTTCTCACACCAGAGAAACTATGTGGTATTTAAACATGTGTGTCCAATTTATTTCACTTAAGAGTATGGTCTCAAGATGCATCCATTTACCTAGGAATATCTCAAGCTTATCATTCTTTATGGCACAGTAGTACTCCATTGTATAAAAAAAAACACATTTTCTTTATGCATTCTGCTGTTGATGGACACTTGGTTTGTTTCCAAGATTTAGCTATTACAAACTGTGCTGCTATAAACATGGATGTGCATATATTGCTGCAGGATGATGCTTTTAATTCTTTTGGGAAAATACCAAAAAGTGGATGACTAGCTGGGTCAAATGAAATCTCCAGTCCTAGTTCCCTGAGGAATCTCCGCATTGATTTCCATAGCGGTTGCACCAGTCTACATTCCCACCAACAGTGGAGAAGGGTTCCTTTTTCTCCACAGCCCCGCCAGCATTTGTTATGGGCTGATTTGTTGGTAATAGCCATTCTTTGTGGAGTGAGGTGGAATCTCAGGGTTGTTTTAATTTGCATCTCTCAAATGACCAGTGATGTTGAACATTTTTTCATATGTCTATCTGATGTTTCTACTTCTTCATCTGAGAAGTGTCTATTCATTTCAGTGGCCCACTTTTGGATTGGGTCTTTAAATGTGGAGTGGTCTGATATTTTTGAAGTCTTTATATATTCGCATCTCTTCAAATTTTATCATTTGCATGTGTTGTCTAATTTGTTAGCATGTGTCTTCAAAACATTTCCTTATATTCGTTTTGACATATAGGTCCATAATCAGATTTCCACTTTTGTTCCTGGTTTGCTTATTTGTATCTTTTCTCTTGTTTCTTAATTGGTCTAGCTAAGTGTTTGTGAATTTTGCTGAAATTTAAAGAATAATAACTTCTGATTGCCTTAAATTTTTTCTATTGTTTTCTGTTTTCTTGTTTATTTATCTCCCCATAGTCTTTATTATTTCCTTCTTTCTGCTAGCTTTGGGGTTAGTTAAATTTTGGAGAGAAGATACATTGATATATATACTGTTCCTGCCAGCAATGTAGCTCTAGTTTTGAAGGTAGGTGTGTATAATTCTTGACCTCATTAATCAGAGTTTCTGAAGTTGGTTCTTTTTGGGTGTTTATTTTCTAAAATCCCTTTAATAAATACCATATTTACAAAGAATAACATTCAATTACCTATTTTGCAGGTGAGTGAACTTGATTAGTTCTGTATTTAAAAGTGATTATTTTTAGATTCCTCATATATGATAAGTCAACCTGAATAATTGCCTAGTTGTAAAACCAATGAACAGTTGTATCTATATCATCTATCATATATATGATCAGTAAAACTGTTGTTTAGTAAATCTGAATGATCATATCAGTTGCTTATTGCTCTCTTTTTTCTGAAGGCAAATTTACATGTGAAGTTAAATTGTAGTGGAAAAGTTATTTGGCACGAGTAGATAATTAGGACAAAGCTTAGTAATTACTTAATAGCTAATTCACTTACATTATGAGAACACGACCTCAGCCATTTTCCGTAGAGTCGTGGAAAAAATGAAGATCGTGAATGGAGGTACCACTGTTTTTAAGTGATATCTAAAAAGAAGCAAATCGATTTTGCACTCTACTTCTGTTACATGTTTTCATGTTTCCACAAATAGTAGATATCTACAAGTACATATTCCTGGTCTTGAGGACATACTTCTATTTCTCATTTTGGTCATAAAATCTTGGAGTTATAAATTATTCAATGAAACATGAATATATTTTCTAGGCATTTGTGGATTTTTTTTAAAAAGTATGTTCATGTACAAGGTAAAAAATAAATTGTCAAAAGTGTGAAAAAATTTCCATTTAGTTGTGTGACTATCTGTCCTTTATTTATTTGTCTATCCATCTAGTTGTGTACAAGTTAATGACAGGAATACGATCAAACTCTAAGAAATGTGTCATGAGATGATTCTGTCATCTGTTGTTGTGGGTACATTACAGCATGTTCTGAAACGTAGGTAGTATACCCTACCACACACCTGGGCCATGACACTAAGTCAAGTACAACAGCAAACGACGTGACCAAAAGATGCAGTAAACGCAGATGTGTGTGGCTGCTGTTGGTGCAACATAGCATATTGTTTTACCCTAAATATTTTATAAGGAGAAGGAATCTATTCTAAAATAATGATAAAACATATGACATAATAAATACATAGAAAAGCATTACAATCACTCATTACAAGTATCAGATACTGTACATCAGTGCACGTGTGATAGAGTACTTTCATACAGTTGGTAGTGTAGAAGGTTTGTTTGCATCGGCATCACCACTAACTCGTGAGAAACGCATTACACTAGAGAACAGGGCACTTTTCATCTCTATTAAAATCTTAGGGGACAACCATCCTCTAAACAGTCTGTTGTTTACCCAAATGCCTTTATGCAGTACATGACAATATGTGCATATGTATGTGTGTGTATGTATGTATGAACATAACATTTAAAAAACTGAATTTGTCATTTTCATTTTACTTAAAAACAAAAAGCATAATTAATAATTTCAGAAGTATACACATTTTTGTTGCTCACAAAGTTGACAAACCAATGACTGAGCAGCCGTTGAGGGCTCTTTCCATACTGAACAAAAGTCCATATTGTTACTTCAATATGATAACTTTGCATCTTAACATATTTTTCACTTTAATGTATTTTCAGAAATATTTTATTAACAACTATCTGTAAAAATAAAGAAGGCAAAAGTAACTCATGGGGGGGCTGGGGATTTAGCTCAGTGATTAGAGTGCTTGCCTTGTAAGCACAAGGGCCTGAGTTCGATCCCCGGCACCACAAAAAAAAAAAAAAAAAAAAAAAAGTAACTCATGGGGCTATATAATTTTAAGGAAAACCCCAAAAATGAGAGAGAGAGAAAGAGAGAAAGAGACTCTGGTAACCTTAAGGCATTTGGCTTTAGCCTTTCTGAGATCAAAGTTCTCCACGTGGCTTTCCAGAAGTAGTAATTGAGCTGATTAGTTTATAAGTAATCATGGTAGTAGCATACATATCCACATGGCCCTCTGGACAGTAAAATACTTTTTTATTTTCTGTGTTTTATTGAAATAAGTCTGAGCCTGAGGTTTTTGAATAACTGGCCACATTTCTTACTTCACTTTATATATATTTTTAGACAGAAGAATGCTTTTGGACCACGTGGAACATGCAGTGAGTTACATAGGTTGACTCAGCTGAGATTCAAGAAAAAGACAAAATTATTCCATTTGCACCATGATTCCAATTAGCACTGATTTTTTTTTTTAATCAAGAACTTGTTAGGAGTAGTAGAATTCATTGCATTTTTTAAAAAATAGATTTTTATTAAAATGTGTCCAAAATTACACAAATTTACAGGCCATTACACAAGCTTACAGACCACACTACATTGTGTCTTTTGCTTATAATAATGGGCAATGTAAGCAATCATATGGATGCGGCTTTAAGTCACAGCTACATAAAGTTACTGCAGTACCTGGTGTATGTGTTACTGATTTGAGTTTGGGTTATTAGGTTCTTGTTTTTAGGATATCATTATTCCTCTGGCTTCTCATTCCCCTCCCCCATCCCCCTTCTTGTTCCCTTGGACCCTTTGCCTATTGGCTTAGATCTGACCCTTTGCCTTTTTGTATTCATTGTTCATCATTTTCTTCTGTTTGTATTTTGCCTCACTCAAATGAGGGACACCATATGGTATTCAAGCTTGCAAGTCGGCCTTCTTGAGAAATAACTGGCATGTTTTTGTAGTAAAAAGTCTATGATAAAGCTCTTTTCATATGCTTCACATTTAGACTGGATTTCTCTTAACCAGGCAAGTTTGCCTCCACTAAATTACATAGAGACAATGCTTTTAGTGACTCCAGAGAGACCAATATCTCTTCAGTAATCCCCAAGCTAGTTTACCCATCATGACTCACAGTCAATATCTAGCAGTATTTTATGCAGCTTGGTTGTTGCTAAGCAACAAATAGAGGATGGGGGCTCAGCTTCCAGAATCACATATTAATTATGAACTAATAACATTAGAACAGTACAAGTTTTAATAGTGAAAGTTATATACATTGTTGCAGCATGGAATTTTTTCCTACCAAGAAGAGAAAGACCTGTGTGCTACTTGTCATGGAGAAATGACATTTTATTAGAAATTGAAGTTATCAAGGGAGTAAGTTTTAAGAAAAACAATTAGGTATTTTATAGCTATCTTTCTCTTTCTCAAACCTTTTCTTTCCTAATTGCTATTGACTTTGCATTCTTTGAACTACTGAAGCTAACAATAGTGTAAGTAGGTGTTAAGTTTTCTAGTTAAGAATTCCCTGAAGTGTTTTGTTGATTGCACGATTGCCAAAGAGTTAGGTGCAAGGGCATCAAATACCATCAAATGCAAAAAAAAAAAAAATAACAAAAATAAAAAAATTAAAGGCTGAGTTTTGTTCCTCATCCCTGGGGATGTTTAGCAGAATTTAATATTCCCAACAGGAAAAGTGATATTCTAAAATAATAGAGCATCTCTATTCACATCTCTCAAAACAATCTGCTGTCTATGTTTTCCTGTGTGTAATAATGTTGTTATTGACTTTTCTTTCTAAACAGACAACTCTAGGACAGTTGTTATTTCACACAAATACCTTCTTTTCTGTCTTGTTATCAATATTTGGCCAGTAAAATGGACTGTGTAAAACAGGAAATGGTGTTATCCATGAACTACTGAAAGTCTTCCTTAGTTTAGAAACGATTAAACTGTTAATCCTGCCTTGTGTGCTTCTCAATTAGCAAAACTTGGATATGAATGATTTCAGCTGTGCTATGGCTTTTTGACTAAACTGTATAGGAGACCTGCTGTACTAAAAAATACAGTCATCCTTTATATGTATAAAAGTTCTTTGGGAAAGGGACATAGTGTGTTGGGGGAAATGGGCTGTAAATTTAAATGAGTGTAAATTTGATCTCAAGCTCTCAGCATTTGATTCCTGCCTGACCATACCTCAATATGTCACTGGTTCTTAATCTTGATTTATCCACATTTGAAATGATGGAGTTGGGAAGGGAAGATAATGACTCACTTGAAGAGAGCATTGCGTGATAAAGATAGCATTTCTGATCAGCCTCACTCGTTATTCTATAACACAACACACACTCTTTTCTTTTTTCTCAGAGCATTTGTTACTACATGCTTTGTATGTGTGTGTGCATATATGTGTGTGAATATGCATGCGTCTATTTAGAGGGAAAATGCAGTAATGCAGAACTTTAAAAAGACCAAATACTGAAAACATGAATAGTTCTGGCCTTCTTGTCTCACAACGTAAGAGTGTAGAGTGTCCATTCCTAAAATTGTATCAGTTTAAAAAGTTTTAAGAAGTAACTATTGAGTGGAAGCTTCTTTAAATACTGTCTAAAGATATTACAAACATGCTGAGATAATGGAAATAGGATAATGACCTGGAAAGAAACATAGAATAATAGGAAAACAAGAACAAGAACAACAACAGAAACAATATAATAAATAATAAAAATAATTTGAACTTGCTGAAAGGCATCTAACTAGTTAATACATGAAAAATTGCCTGGCACGCAACAAATGGCTCATAGGATGTCAGTTCTAAATATCATCCCAGTGAAGTGTCTTGGGACAGCAGCTTGCTTATGTGTGTATATTTGTGGGTATATGTGTTTGCAAAATGTAATGCTGATATGAAAATAAATTAGCCTACACCTATGTTGTCAAGTTCCTATTCTTCCTTCTATCATATTTAGTGTTTCTGTTTTAATGTTTAGATCTCTGATCCACTTCAGTTTTAGTTTAGTACATGGCAAGACACATGTATCTAGTTTTAGTCTTCGGCATGTGGCAAGCCAGTTTTTCCAGCACCATTTATTGAAGGGGATATCTTTCTTCCAGTAAGGATGTTTGGCTCCTTTGTTGAAGATGAAGTATTTGAGTGTGTTTGGGGTTCTTTCTGCATCTTCCGACCTGTTCCACTGATCCTCAGGCCTATTATTTTTTTTTGCCAGTATGATATTGTTTTTGTCACAGTAGCTTTATAGCATAATTTCAAGTCAGGTATTGTGATGCCCTCTGCTTTGCCCCTGTTGACCAGAATCGTTTTTGCTATTCTTGGTTTCTTCTGGTTCCAGATTAATTTTATGTTTCTATTGTTCTTTTCCTCCTCCCCCTCCCTTGTTCCCTTTGCCATTTGAACACTTTCTTCCCTTTCCCAATATAATACATTTTAGTCTTTATTTACATTTTCAGTTTCTCACACCAGAGAAGCAATGTGGTATTTAAACATGTGTGTCCAATTTATTTCACTTAAGAGCATGGTCTCAAGATGAATCCATTAAGGGAGAGGAGGGGAACCGGATAAAAAGAGGCAACAAGATATATCATGTACAGGTACCAATCCCGTATGATGAATGTTATCACTGTGTACATCTAAAATGCACCATTAAAATAAAATTTTAAAAAAAGCAGATTAATTTCTCTAATTCTGTGAAGTATGCTATTGGGATTTTGATTGGAATTGCATTAAATCTATATAGTAATTTAGGATGTATGGCTATTTTCACTATGTTGGTTCTTCCTACCCAAGAACACAGGATATCTTTCTGTTTTGGTTTTTTTTTTTTTTTTTTTTTTTGTACCGGGAATCGAACTCAGGGCTTCATGCTTGCCAGGCAAGCACTCTAACCACTGAGCTGAATCCCCGGCCCTATCTTTCTGTTTTCTGATATCCCTTTCAATCTCCTTTTTCAGAGCACTGTAGTTTTCAATGTAAAGATCTTTTACTGCTTTGTTAGATTTATTCCTACATATTTCATTTTTTTGATGCTTTTGTGAATGGCATGACTTCTCTAATTTCTCAGTGAATTTATTTGTATACAAGAATGCTATTGTTTTTGGGGTGTTGATTAAAAACATTGTACCACAGCGATATATGCACAATCATGTTTATAGCAACAGAATTTTTAATAGCTAAATCTTGGAAACAACTGAAATGTCCAGCAATTGATGAATGGATAAAGAAGATGTAGTTTTTTATATAATGGAGTACTACTCCATCATAAAAATGATAAATTTGAAACTTTTATAGGTAAATGGATGCACCTTGGGAATATACTCAAGTGAAATAAACCAGACATATCACATTATTTCTCTGGTATGAGAAGCCATAAGTGTAAATAAAGACAGAAAGGTATAATAGATATTGTGAAAAGGGAAGAAAATATTTAAATAGGAAGGAGAACTAGGGAAGGGGGAAAGGGAAAGGAAGGAAGGGAAAAGGCAAAGAAACGAAAAAGAAAAAAGTGGAAAAATGTATATAAGGCTGTTGTAAAATATGAGGGGAAGAGGAGTTAAGGTGGAGGGAACCAAGAGGTATCATGTACAGGTACAAATTAACTATGACGAATGAGATTGTTAGATGGGTCTAAAATGTCCCAATAAATCTTCCTGGTTTAAAAAAAATAAATTAGATAACTCATGTACTAACCTAAATAGCTCCCAATGTGATTATAAATAAAAAGGTGTACATTGGACAGCTACAAGTATATCATTTCATTTTAGTAAAAAGAAAAAAAGCTTATCATTTTATTCACTATATGTAGAGCAATGGATAATCAGAAAACATTTCCATAAATGTCCAGCATGATATTGTCAGATTACATACCAAGTCTCTCCCACTTCCAATCATACAATTCCAGAGAAGATTTAAGGGGGTCCATCAGTTTCCCCAGCGGCTGGCCAGGCACTGCACTTGGAAGGTGTAGGTTCTCTTCAGGCTCTGCGTGGGCCAAGTATGTAGTCCTGTGTTCAGAGAATGGGAGAAACCGATTGGTGGGGTGGAAAGACTAACTCCTCAGATGGGGAGAGCTGCTGCCAGAAGAATGGTGGAATGGTTTTGAGAAATTAAAAAAAAAGTGACTAGCACATTTTCCACTTTTAATGCCTTTTCATAGGTAAGGGTGTATCTATTTATCATGCATCACACATACACACATAAATGTACACACAGCATTATTTCGTGCCTGTATTTCCAGTTAACAATAGATGCCTGCCTTTTTGTGAGAAATTATAAGAAAGATCTACAATCATTAGAGCCTTTTACTGGTAAGATTTTTGTGTGTGTCTTACGACAAGTTACAAAGTCGATCTGTAACTGTCTCTGTTTTGGGAGGAGGGATCAAACTCAGGGCCTTGCAAGCTACCTCTATTTTAATTAGGAGTTTGAGTTTTTAACTGATATTAATGGAGTGGTATTTTTGTGGCAAAGGTGTTGGGTAAATAGAAGACAACAATGAAGTTTTGCATGATTTTGCATTATTCTGTAATCAAGTAAAAATGGGGCTTATAAAAGAAACTTTTGTAACATATTCTGCCACCAGATTATAATATATAATGACCTTTTATCTTAAATTTATAGTTTTACAGTCCTTTCTCCTACTTTGCCTTTTGGTAAATAGCTAACAAAAACTAGACAAAGAAAGGGAAAAAATGGAATTATGTCTAGCTGAAAATGTGTTGATCCTGTTGTAGACCCCTGGTAGGGATCTACAAACTACTGCCCTCAGGCCGAATACAGCCATCATTTTGTGTGTAAAGTCTTATTAGCATATGGTCACACACATCTGCATGTTATCTGCAGCTGCTTTTGTGTTACACGGGCAGAGCCCTAAATAATTACTGTTTTGCACTTTATTGACCCTTGTCTTACACACTTATCCCAGTGTGAGCAATCATTTAGACAGCTCCTTTGCCTTCTGCAAAGGAGGCTATCAGAGTATGTTCTGGTAATTATACTTTTTCTTTTGAAACGGGCATGTAATTTACAGTTACTTAAAACTATATGTTATTTTCCTACTATGAGCAATTTTACAAATGACTCAATTAATTTCTCAAATTTATTCAGTTTTTTTCTTTGTGTTGTAAGGACATTTAATGCTTAAAATTACTTCTTTAATTCCAATCATATGCATTGATTTTATTTGATTTTGTTATTATTTCTGAAAGTCCAAGAAGTCATCAAAATCAAGAGTAATGGAACTAACACGACAGTAAAATAGTGGTAAAAGCAGCATGTACTACTTATTTACTTGTGGAAAATTAGCCCTTTATTTTGAGACTGTTTTACTATTGGCATAGACTTTTCAGATATTTAATCACCTTTAATTCCCCAAAATATATGAGTTACATGCATAGTATAATTTTAGTTTTAAAGATAAAATAGTTTACAGTAATTAATTGCATTCTTCGGTCACATAACTGGTGCAATAAAGAAAAAGATCTCATGGCTATTGATTTTGATAGATTCTACTCCCTTGGTTCAAATGTTTTGCCACAGTTCTATCATCTATCATCATCTATCATCTATCTGCCCGCTTATCTGTCTGTCTGTCTGTCTATCTACCTGTCTTCTCTTTATTTACTGAAGACTAGCTGTGTCTCCAAAGGAGATAAACTATATTTTCCTTACGTCTCATCAATTCTACCTTCTAATTTAGACCAGTACTTTGAAAATCCAAAAGCACTGCTTTGAACTCAGTAAGGATTTTGAATTAAACATTACTCAATTATTTGGCAAGAAGCTGTCATTAATTGTGCGGTAGGGGTAATAACTGTAATGAAAATCTATTGTTTTATAAGTAAATTGTAAGGTCATTGAACTACACGTCTCAATGATGCCATGTGACTTTTCCTGCCTAATCTTCACTCTTATTGCACAAACACCATTATTTTTTATTGGGAAAACACCTTCTATATCCCAGGAATCTCCTCTGGAACTGAGGTCAGATGTAAACTCCAGTTCTTGGGACTTCAGCTCAGCCCGTCAGGCCCTCAGATCCTCCCAACCCTGTCAGTGAGATCAGGACTGAAAACTGAAAATCCTTTTGAAGAAGGTACATGTTGTTAAACTGAGATGCCTGATTAAAAAAAAAAAAAAAAGAAAAAATATTCAAGCCAACAGGGAATAAGAGGACAGTCTGTGAAGGGAGGGAGAGTAGACAGAGAAAAGCAGAAGTGAGAAATAGAGAAAATTATCCAGGGCAATCCAGTCCTAGCTGCCTCTCTTCAAGGATTTCTACACTACATGAATCAAAAATTCCTGTTTTTATGATAAAATATTAATCTCAATTTGGTAATTTGCATGATAAAGGAGTCATAATTGACAAACTGAGCTTTAGAATAGCTTCTTATTAAATAGAAGTTTAAACTACATGAAGAATACTATATTGAAACAGCTAAATGGCTTTAACAAAATTTTCATTCCATTTTCTCAAAATACCTAGTCATTATAAAAGCTCTGTCTTTTGAGTTCTGTGAATACTTCCATTATTTTATTGTGTTAACATTTTAGTGTAACTAACTTAATTTTTGCATCTAAGTTTAAAATGTTTCTTTGTTATCAAATACAACCGGAAATTTCCAATCAATATTTGAACTTAAAAAGTTACATGAATTCTAAGAAATGAAAATACCAAAATTTAAGTCACTGGCAATAATAATATATTACTAATTTTTCCTAACTTAAATTTCGAATTAAAAATCCATTTCACAGTAACATTCATTATAGAAAATACTGCATATATAAATAATAAGATCACTCACAAACTCTTTATTGTGTTACTTTTCAACTTATATAATTTTTGTAAAAGTGATGTAGCTGCTTTTAAACTTTTCAAAATAATGTGTGGACATCTTTTCATAATCACATTTTACTGTACCTCTATAACATCATTCTAAGTAATGATGGTATATTCCATTATTTATTAGCTTGTTTTATTTATATAGTTCCAATTTTCATCTTATTCAATAAAGTATTGTCCCAGTTATATATGATGCATACATGATGCAATATCTTTGTCTTTTTATCCATTTTTAGCAGTGAATTTTTTTTAATCCAAAAGACATAACCACCTTTAAGGATCTTGGTATATATATGAATTCCTGTATCATAGTTTGTAGAAATTTGTATTTCCAACAGTTACACACATGTTCCTATAAATTTACCAACATTAGCTATTAACATAGTTTAAAAAAAGTGATGAATTTAGGTGTATAAAACTCAATTTTACTTTCTTCCCTTTTTCTGAGTTTCTTTAAAAATTACAGTAAAAAAAATAGATACAACTTTTATGTTGACTGAAATAAATTAATAGAAAACAGTCAAATTATAAATAATATACAAAGTCGTATGGCAAAAGGAACATTATAAGGAAGGAAGCAGAAAGCTGTGTCACGAAATTTAAAACAGATTTCCTAGAAGCATTATAGTCCTATAAATTCTCTTCAATGACTCTTTGATTACAAAAATACATTTTCTGTTTTCATGCTAATCACTTTTAGGAGGAGAATGTTGTAATCTGGGGGGCAAAACTGAGACTCAGAGAAAGAGAAAAAAAACCACCACCAACCACCACCCACCACCCCCAACTACCATCCCACTAACTACCAACCACCAACTGCCGATCACCACCACCACCACCATAACAACAACAACAACAACAACAGCAACAGCAACAACAACAACAATAATAAAACTCTTGTAAAGTGGGTACCAAGTTTAGAAAATGAATCGCATGGAAAAAGGGATTGATAACATCACTAGATGGTCATTTGGAGAGCACACAGTGTTAACATCAGTAGATGGTCGTTTGGAGAGCATGTAGTGTTCAGCGTTTGTCCACAGATTTTCTGATCTATTGACCATCAAAAACTTGGCAGCGGGTGTTGGGTTGGAGAGGAATGTGAAGGGTGGGAATGTGGCTCATGAGAAACAAATACAGTTTAAATTAGAGGGATTTGAGATTACAAATTCCAAATATAATATAGGGTTCCCTACTCCAACTCCTACTGACAATATTTTTGTAAAAGTTTGCTGCTTATGAAGATAATCGCTAAGAATGAAACTGACACGAAACATATGCATAGATGCCATAAATCAAACAGGCAGGCAAAACCAGGGAGATGTTTCCAAACCTGCACTAAGCCCGGGACTTATTTGTCATCATCTTTCTCTGTGCATACAGACAAATCCACGTTGGCAAGTCCTATTAATTTGTTTTAGGGTTTAAATATAATAGGCTATTGTGCTTCCCCTAAAAGTGTTTTGCATGAAGATAAAATAAGACATTTCTTAATAACACAGACTGTATTTTATCTAGACTCTAAATGGGACGTCCTGAGGAAAGAGAGGAAATGAAGCCCAATTCCTAATTTTGCAGATTTAGCTAATGTATTTATGTAATGGTTTTCTGTGACATGCACCTGTATTTTCTTCACTACAGCCGCTATTCTTTTCTTGTTTTGTTTTGTTTTGTTTTATGATCTCCAGCACTGCAGTAAGAATCGCAGGACTCCAGAAGTGTTTTTGAAGACAGTCCCAATTCTTTTAGTGTTCTGCCGGTGTGAAACTCATCCCGTTAATGTCAGCGTAAAGAATCTCTTATTTTAGCACCGGCGAGCTGTGCTTCCACCTCATTCTCTGCTTTCATCTCTTCTGGATTGCAAAATCAAAAGACTGACACAGTATAATACCCAAATTGAGAAACAGAACAACGTGTCACTAGGTTGAGTGCAAGATTTAGATATTTTCTAGCAAATCTAAAATCTGATTTATTTCAATTTAGTGGGTAAATATATCTGATGCTATCAATTTGGTAGCTCAACATTTATTTCAAGCTGCTCAAATAGTGGTGTAACCAAGGATCCAGTGAAGCTCTTCAGGGCGAGCATATTGTCTGATTCCTTTTACAGTCTCTGTGTCTGGCAAATTTTGTTACGTAGAACAGAAGCTAAAACATTGAAATAAAACTGAATTCATGAAGCCCTCATGACAGGTCTGATAAACTCTAAGGCTTTCCTACAGATAGGTCAAGCATGGCAAGTTGATCAAGTCCTACATCCGCTTTGCTTTAGCTGTATACCAGTATAGTCGATGCATAAGAATGTCCTTGTGTGGATTTTCATTCCCGTGATAAAGATATTGTTGCCTCGTTGAGCATGTTACGGAAACAAGAATTGCTACTCTTTGCTTCAGTTAATCTTTGTATATACTTTTAATCTTTTACTTGGTGAGTTATTTTTTTCTGGGAAGATGGAACATATATATTTAATACTCATTATCAGACTCACGAAGGGTATTTTATCCCAAATTTTCTTTGAGATGACTTTGCATATTTGTTTATTTTTGACTGTACCGTTTATCCAGAATATGAAAATGTCTCATTATGAACCTCTTTATGAATGTTTATTTCATAGTATAATTTTAGTGGAAGCTCTGTTCTTTTTACCCTTGCTCC
>PVJO010017249.1:0-39726 GCA_004026905.1 Hystrix cristata | reverse complement strand
GTGATGTTGAGCATTTCTTCATATATTTATTTGCCATTTTTATTTCTTCGTCTGAGAAATGTTTATTCATTTCAGTTGCCCATTTTTGGATTGGGTCTTTAAATTTAGGAGGTTTAATTTTTTTGAGTTCTTTGTATATTCTAGATGTTAGACCTTTGTCTGATGGATAGCTAGCAAAAATTTTTTCCCAGTCTGTGGGGTTTCGCCCTACTCTTTTGGTGATTTCTTTTGCTGTGCAAAAACTTTTCAATAGCATTTGGTCCCAAGCACTGATTCTTGATCCAATTTTAGCTAATTTCACTGTTTAAAATTTGACTCTTCAAACCTACAGACTCATCGAGCAGCTGTCATCATTAAACAGTGGCTTTTTGAGGGGAGATTTGGTTGCTTTTAATTGTATAAGAATCAGATATCATCAGAGTAAAAGACACCACACACGGGTGATGTTGGAACACTGGTCAAGGTGGTGGAAGCGGTGAATACTTGGAAAATTATCTGGAGGAAGAAACAGTTCTGTGCCTTGTAAGCCAGCTCAGAGAATAGTACCACTTTTTAGAAGAAATGACAGGTGATCCTTGCCTTTCATTGTCACAAAGTAAATCAAATATTTGGCAAACAATGACTGATTCCATGACAGTATTTTCTTCAGGAAATGATTAGGAGTCCTTCACTTCAAAAATGAGTCTGCAACAGTGCACACATTGTTTTACAGTGTTAGTCACTGTGGATGGCTGTGCCAGGCATACGCATTCTGAGACAATCTGGTGAAAAGCTGCCTTGGGCAATGGTGTGGCCAAGCTGCTGCTCAGCTTCAGTTACTTCACAAAAAGCCTTGCAACCCTCTGCAGTTGAAAAATAAACACAAAAAGAGGGGGAATTTCTGCTATCTCCTGCCCCCAACATTTGGTACTTGGCTTCCCCTGTTTTTATTTCCAGTTGTGATATATTCTTAGCACTTCATGCTGACCAAGTAAGCCCAATCACTTCATGTAAACATCTTGTATTACCTATTTTCTGTGAGATTACTAGTGTTTTTGTTTTTCAAACGCTCCTTAAAATAGAGCAAACAAAAGCAAAAATAGACAAATAGGATCACATCAGACTAAAAAGCCTTTGTATGAGAAAGGAAAGAGAGTAAGAAACAACCTGCAGAATGGGAGAAAATATTCACAAACTATACATCTGACAAAGAGCTAATGTCCAGAATTGCAAGGTACTCGAACAACTCAATAGAAAAATATGCGAACAATTCAATTAAAAACTGGCAGTAGACCTAAATACTGTAGATATTTCTCAAAAGAAGACATACAAATGACTAATAGGTATAGGAAACAGTGCTCAGTTATCATTATTTATCAGGGAGATGCAAGTAAAAACCACAGTGAAAGTTCTTTCAAACTAGATAGTGTAATTGTTTAGAACAAAATGCAAATCAGTACTACCTTTCTCCAGTTAGAATGGCTATAATCAAAAAGATAACAGATAGCAAGCACTGGTGGAGATATGGAGAAAAGGGAACTCTTGCATACTGTTGACAGGAATGTGAATTAGTACAATCATGAAAAATAGTATGGCAGTCCCTCAGAAAATTAAAATAGAACTACCATGTGATCTCACAATCTCATTACTGAGTATATATTCAAAGGAAATGAAATTAGTATGTCAGAAAGACATCTACACTCCCATATTTAATGTAGCATTATTCACAGTAGCCAAGAAAAAATGTCCAATGACTGATGAATAGGTTAAGAAAATGTCATACACATACACAGAAGAATATTATCCAGCCATAGAAAGTATGAAATCCTGTCATTTGCTACAGCATGAATGGAACTGGATCTCAATATAGTAAGTAAAATAAGTCAGGTACAGGAAGAAAAGTACCACCTGATCTCACTCATGTAAAAGCTAAAAAAATTCATTTCATAGAAGTTGAAAGTAGAGTGGTGGTTACCAGAGGCTGAGGAAAGTAGGAGAAAGGGAGGGAAAAGGAAAGTTTGGTCAACTTTGGGACCTAAGTTACAGTTAGATAGTAGTAAGAAGTCTAATATATTACTGCACAGTGTGACTGCAGGTGATCATAAAGTACTATATATTTCAAAATGCTTAAAGGATTTTGAATGTTTTTATCACAAAGAAATGATAAATATTTAAGGAGATAAATATGGGGTGGGGGGTTACTAGTATCACCAAAAAGCTTCTTTAGCTTTATGCTTAGTCCTATATTAAGATATCCATCATTTTAGATCAAATCTAAGATACATGGTTTCAGTGAATGTAAATAATAGTACTATTTTTGAAAAATGAGAGAACTTCTAAATTTTATTCCAGAAAGTAATGTGTTGTCTCTAAGAAAATAAACTGTTCTCTAAGTTCTTAAGGCAAAGTAGATAGTGTAATATGAATGAAGCCAAGGTTCTGAGTTTACTTAAGTAAACTTCAATAATGTCAGAGCATCTATTCCAGAGGTATCTACTCGCAAGTCTGTGCCATTGTTGTGAAGGAGACATTGCTGATTACTCAGCACAAACCCTTAGCCGTTGTTGAGAAAATATTTCCTTTTGCTGTTTGTTCTGCTTTTTATGTCTTGAGATGTGATAGGTCTAGCAATAGCACAAATTTTAAAGTTTAATATTTCCAATTACAAGCAACATTGAATATTATAGATAGTAGTTTTTTATTAGAAAAGATTTAAAAGAAACAAAAAGTAGTATACACTGAAAAATAAGGTAGTAAAAGTAGAACCTCCCCCCAAAAAACATTAATTAGAATAAATGTAAATAGACTAAATTCACCAATCAAGAAATAAAGTTTGATTATATTTTTGAAAACCTGGATATAGACTATTAAGAACCACATTTAAAACTCAAGGACACATATGTATTCTTTTATCAAAAATACCTTTAAAATATTTGGAGGAAACTGATAGAACTGAAAGGAAAAGTTGATAAAACCATTGACATACTCAAGTTTGAACAGTAAGCAGCAAAGAAATACAAAGATTTGAGCAAGACAGTTAACAAAGTTGACCTAAAAGACATGTATAGATTGTGTAGCTACTGATTAGCAAGTATGCATTTTCCCTCTTAACAAGAACAGATCATTTTCTGGATAATATTCTGCAAACCTTTTCTGTGAAGAGGCAGATAATGAATATTGTATGTTTTGTGGATCAGGAGCCAAAATCAAGTACGTTAATATGTCATGTAAGAAGAGAAAACAAAATTTTTTAAAAATTGATCAGATTACCTTTATAGACATTAAAATTTGAATTTCACATAATTTCATGAGTAACAAAAAAAATACCATTCTGCTATTGATTTTTTTCCCTTAACCACTTAAAACCATTCTTTGTTTAGTTTTGTTTTGTTTGAGACAGGGTCTTACTATATAGCCTAGGCTGACCTTGAATTCACAACAATCCTTCTCCCTCAGCCTCCTAAGAGCTGGGACTACAGGTGTGCGCCACCACACCTGGGTGGAGCCATTGTTAGTTTGTAGGATATACAAAAGCAGATGAAAGCCCAGATTTGGCCCATGGGCTGTATAGCTTGCCTACCCCCAATGTAGATATAAATAAAACCTCAGCAGATTGGCAATGGCAAGTATCATGATTGTTAACCCTGTTCTCTGAACACAATGTAACTGCATTAGAAGTTAACAGCAAGGGAGAAATTTAAGAATGGCACGCATGTTTGGAAACATAAATAAATGGTTAAATAGTTCCTGGAAAGAATAAATTTAATTGACACTTATAAAATCCTAGCTATGAATGATCATAAAAACATTATAGAAAATGGCAGAGTGGTGAACAGCAGAGAAACAGCCTCTCTGAGATTTGTTGTCTAGACACTGGAATATAGCAATGTGAGGAAGAGAAGAAGAAGGGGAGTGGGTTCCCAGGACCCAGCAAGGATCTGAAGTGAGTATTGAAGCCTACGGGGAGAGTCAAAAGCAAGACCTCAGTGCAGAACAAGGAGATAGCAGATGGCGCTCCCCCAGAAGTCCCAGTTTATGGTATGGGAGAGGCAGCTGAAGCCTGCAGATAACACGGTGACTACTGTTGACCCCAGAGGGGTCCACAGAAAGACACACAAGTGGAACAGAGCAGTGAACACAGTGGACTGCAGTGGTTGGTGAGTTACTTGGGTTCAGTCATCACCTAGGAGAGGGCACAATTGGCTGGTTGCCATCTTGGAGGGGACTGCTGAGCTCAGAACTCAGAGAAGCTGCTAGGCTTTCTGTGCCAGGGCAAAGTAGAGCTGAGTTCAAGTTCAAGCTGGCAGGGAGCCGGGTCCAAGCCAGCAGGAGACACCAGATTGAGTTCCAACCTCACAGCAAGAGACCAGCCTGAACTTCAATGGAATTGGTGGTAAAATCTTGCCGTTGAACCCAGCAGGGATTACCCAGTAACCCGCTGCAAATCTGCTGAGATTAATCAACACAGGCCTGGCCCTGCCTACTCTGTCTACCAGTGACAGCAGAGACATGCCTGGAAGTAGACATTTTTTTTCTGTTGTTGCTGGGTTTTGTTTTTTTTTTCTCCTTTTTCTTGTTTTTATATGAATGTGAAATTTGTTTCTAGTTTTTCCTTGTTACTGTTTTGTTTTGTTCTTGTTTTTATTTCTTCCTTGTCTCTTTGCCTTCTGTGTTCTTTACCAGTTTCCCAAAGTTTGCATAACGTTCCCCTGTTCTCCAGCCTTGCTTCTCAGCTCTTCATCTTCTTCTATTTCTCTGTTTTTTCCCCCACCTAATCCCTTTTAAATTTTCTCCCTAGAGGGTAAAATCACCTTATTGAGTGCATACTTACTGTTTACAAGTTTCTGTTTTATTTTAGATATTGTTATATAAGTAAAAAGTCTAGTTCATATGGTTAAAGGTAGCAAATTAGTAGTTACCACAGTTTGTCATTTTCTAGGCTGTTTGATGCTGTTGTTATTACTGATTGTACTACCTTAGCCAAGGTGACAGAATTGTTCTAATCAGTTCTTCTTCCTTATATGCCAAGATTGAGATTGCCTGAGGGTCAGAACAACACTATCGGACAGGGCCAAAGAACCAGGGCCTAGCCATATGGACAGCAACATCTCAGGGCCAATAAATTGAAGAGGTAGAAAAAAACCAGCTACACCTGTGAGATGTCTCTGAGGAAGTAGTCGTTTCCAAAGGGTTTTTGATACTAGCATTAAAGCTACTCGCCATAAAAAATTCACAAGCATCAACCCAGAAATTAAACTAAATTAAAAAAAGAAAGAAAAGAAAAAGAAAATGAGAAGACACATAAGCAAGATGCAGCTGCAGACTTCCAGCTTACCAAAGGCAAATCCACAGGGCAGTGAAGGTGGAACAATCTGAAAGCCACCCACCTGAACTCTTGAAAGTTGTAACAGTGGAAGTAACAAAGCAGAAGAATGAGGCTCTAGAAAAAAGTCAAAACAGATATTTCTTACATGACTACAAAGATGATGACTAGAATGGAAGATATGGTTAGTGACTCTAGAGCAGATACAGATAAAAAAATAGAGGAACTTAGGAAAATGATGGAAACCATGAACTCCCAACATAGGAAAGAAATGGAATCTATGAAACAGACTCAAACAGATATCCAGGAGATTAAAAGTTCCATTGAAAGTATAGGCAATAGAATGAACCAATGTAAGGACAGAGTATCAGATACAGAAGACAATATTGCAGTTAGTGATCATGAAAAGGAGTTCTTAAAAATGATGAGAGACCATGAAAAATCAATCCAACAGCTGCTAAAGACACAAAGAGTAACAAGACTGATCAGAGTCAATGAAAAAGCATGAGATAGTACAAATGACATACAAAACCTGCTCACAAAAGTAATGGCAGAAAACGTCCCAAGTATGGAAAAAGAACTTGACATACAGATAATTAAGGCATATAGACCTCCAATTGGCCATGATCAACAAAAATCTACCCCAAGGCATATAATAGCCAGGATCCCTGAAATGCAGCACAAGAACAAAATATTAAAGGCTGTTAGAGAAAAGAAATAAATCACCTATAAAGGAAAGCCCATCAGAATCACAGCAGGATTCTCAACAAAAACCCTCAAGTCAAGGAGAGCTTGGAATGAAGTGTTTCTTTTCTGGGGGGTGGTGGGTGGTGGTGCTGGGGATCGAACTCAGAGCCTTGTACTTGCCAGGCAAGTGCTCTACCACTTACACTAAATCTCCAATCCCTGGAGTGAAGTATTTCAAGCCCTAAAAGAAAACCTGCAGCCCAGATTGATGTGCCCTGCAAAACTATCTTTCAAAATTAATGGAGAAGTAAGATACTTCCATGACAAAGAACACCTGAAGAAATTTATGACCACCAAATCAGCACTTTAGAATGTTCTAAAGGACATTTTAGGAAGAAAATGAGGACTACAACTCCAGAAACCACAACAGAATGAGGGGAAAAATGGGAACCAACAACAGGAAAATAACATGACAAGGACAAGTCAATACATATCAGGTACAACCATCAATGTGAATAGTCTCAATTCATCACTCAAAAGAAGAAGACTGGCAGAATGGATCAAGAAGCAAGACCCAACAATATACTCCATACAAGAAACAGATTTAATTCACAAAGAAATTCATAGACTGAAAGTCAAAGGATGGAAAACCATACTTTATGCAACAGGAAGCCAGAAAAAAGCAGAGGTAGCTATTCTATTTGCAGACAAAGTGGATTTCAAGCCAACACTGATTAGGGGAGACAAAGAAGGCCATTATATCCTTGGAAAGGGAGCAATCCAAGAGGAGGAGATAAAAATCATAACTGTATGTGCACCAAATACCAGCGCACCTAACTATATACAGCAAATATTAACAGACATGAAAAACCAAATAAGCACTAATACAGTTATAATGGGGGACCTCAATACCCCATTGTCACAAATAGCAGATTAACTGGACAAAAATCAACAGAGGAGTATCAGAACTAAACCAAACTTTTGAACAAATGGACGCAGTAGATGTATACAGAGTGTTGCACCCTACAATATCAGAATACACATTCTTCTGAGCTGCACATGGGACTTTCTCCAAAATAGATCACATACTAGCTCATAGAACATGCTTAAGTAAATACAAAGGAATTGTAATTATTCTGTGCATATTACCAGACCATAGTGCAATGAAATTGGAAATAAACAGCAAAAGGAACCACAGAAACTTCAGAAACCCATGGAAATTAAAGACCACCCTCCTGCACCATCAATGGGTCACAAATGAAATTAATGAAGAAATTAGTTTCTATGATTAAATGATAATGTCAGTATAACACACCAAAACTTATGGTACGCAGTGAAAACAGTTCAATGAGGGAAATTTATAAAGGTGCACTCCCATATCAGAAACACAGAGCAAGCTTAATGTTGAACCTCAAGCTTCTTGAAAAACAAGAGCAAGTCAAGCCCAAAGCTCTTAAAGATCAGAATCAAAATTAATGCAGTTGAGTCTAAGAAAACTGAATACAAAGAACCAATGAATTGAAGAGTTGGTTCTTTGAAAGATGAAATAAAATCGACAAACCCTTAGACAACCTTTTCAAAAAAAGTAAAGACAAGACTTAAATCCATGCACTTAGGAATGAGAAGGGTGAAATCACAACAGATCTTTCAGAAATCCAGAAGATCATTAATACTTACTTCAAGAACCTTTATTCTAATGAGACAGAAAACCCAGAAGAAATGGTCAGATTCCTAGATACATAGGAATTACCAAGGCTGGATCAAGAAGATATAGAAATTATAAATAACCCAGTATCACCCAGTAAAATTGAAGAGATAATTAAAAATCTGCCAACAAAGAAAAGCCCAGGTCTTCATGGATTCACTGCTGAATTCTAGAAGAAATTTAGAGATGATCTAATGCTGCTACTCCTGAAATTCTTTAATGAAATGGAAAGGGAAGCAATACTCCAAAATTCATGGCTGGAAGCAAGCATTATCCTGATACCAAAACCAGAGAAGGATCCAACCAAAAAAGAGAACTACAGATCAATCTCCTTAATGAACATAGATGCAAAAATCCTCAATAAGATACTGCCAAACAGAATGCAACAAATCATCTGGAAGATTATACACTATGACCAAGTAGAATTCATCCCAAGGATGCAGGGATATTTCAACATACAGAAATGAATGTGATACACCATATTAACAGAGCTAAGGACAAAAACCATACGATCATCTCAGTAGACACAGAAAAAGCATTTGACAAAGTCCATTACTCATTCATGATTTAAAAAAAAAAAACCTGCAGAAAATTAGAATAGATGGTCTTTATCTCAATCTGGTAAAAGCCATTTATGACAAACCAATACCCAACATCATACTAAATGGACTACAGCTGAAAGCTTTCACTCTAAAATCAGGAACAGGACAAGGATGCTCACTCTCACTACTTTTATTCGGATGGTTCTGGAAACATTAGTCAGAGCAATTAGACAAGAGAAAGAAATAAAAGGAATAAGGATAGGAAAGGAGGAAGTTAATTATCATTATTTGCAGATAACGTGATACTCTACATAGAAGACCCCAGAAACTCCACCAAAAGACTTCTAGATTTAGTAACCAAATTCAGCAGCCTAGCTGAGTACAAAGTCAACCCTCAAAGATAAATAGGATTCCCGTACACAAATAATAAACTCAGTGAGAGAGAAATTAGGGAAACAACACCTTTCACAGTAGCATCCAAAAAAGTGAAGTACTAGGAATCTAATGAAGGAAGTAAAAGATCTATACATAGAACTACAGTACTCTGAAAAAGGAGATCGAACAGGATATCAGAAGATGGAAAGATAGCTCTGGTTCTTGGGTAGAAAGATCCAATATAGTGAAAATGACCATACTCCCGAAATTTTTATACAGATTTAATGCAATCCCAATTGAAATACCAGTAGCATACCTCATAGAATTAGAGAAACAATCCTAAAATTCATTTGGAACAAGAAGAAACCTAGAATAGCAAAAGAATTTCTGGGCAACAAAGACAAAGCAGGGGCCACCACAATCCCTGATGTCAAATTATATTACAAGGCTACTGCGATAAAAACTACATGGTACTGGCAAAGAAAAAAAAGAAAGAAACACAGACCCAAGGATCAGTAGAACAGATTAGAAGATGCAGAAACAAGCCCAAACAATCTCAGCACCTTATCTTTGACAAAAGGACCAAACATCTCACTGGAAGAAAGATAACCTCTTTAATAAATGGTGCTGGAAAAACTGTCTTTCCACATGCCAAAGGTTGAAGCTAGACCCATGTCTTTCACCATGCACTAAACTAAAATCAAAATGGACTAAAGAACTAAGTATTAAAACAGAAACACTAAATCTGCTGGAAGATAGACTTGGTTGAACTCTGAAGACGCAGGTTGTAGGCAAAGACTTTATGAACAAAACCCCAGTGGCCCAGGAAATATCACAAAGAATTAACAACTGGGATCTCATCTTATTAAAAAGCTTTTGCACAGCAAAAGAAACCACCAACAGAATGAAGAGACAACCTGCAGAGTGGGAAAAAAATTTTGCCAGCTGTTCCTCTGACAAAGGACTGATACCTAGAATATATAAAGGACTCAGAAAAATCAGACCCCCCCCAAATTTAATGACCCAATCCAAAAATGGGCAGCTGAAATGAATAGACATTTCTCAGATGAAGAAGTAAAAACAGCAGATAAACATGAAAAATGTTCATCATCACTAGTCATTTGAGAGGTGCACATTAAAATGACACTGAGATTCCATCTCACTCCAGAAGGAATGACTGTTCTCAAGAAATCAGCCAATAACAAATGATGGCGAGGCTGTGGTGAAAAAGGAACCCATTTCCACTGTTGGTGGGACTGCAGACTGGTGCAGCCACTGTGGAAATCAGTGTGGAGATTCCTCAAAAAACTAGGCCTAGAGGTTCCATTTTGACCCAGCTCTTCCCCTGCTTGCTATCTTTCCAAAAGAATTAAAGGCATCCTACCACAGTGATATATGCACACCCGTGTTTATAGCGGCACAGTTTCTAATAGTTAAATATCAGAAACAGCTTAAATGCCCATCAGCTGATGAATGGATAAAGAAGATGTGGTTTTTGTTTTATACAATGGAGTACTGGTCTACCGTAAAGAATGATAAGCTTGAGACATTTCTCGGTAAATGGATACACCTTGAGACCATACTCTTAAGTGAAATAAATTGGACGCACGTTTAAAGACTGCCTTGTTTCTCTGATATGAAAACGGAAAGTGTAAATAAGGACTAAAATGTATTATATTGGGAAAGGGAAGAAATGGGAAGGGGAACAAGGAAGAGGGCAGGAGGAAAGTAATAGAGGGACAAGGGAAAAAAAGAATAGAAGGGAAAAAATGGGAACAGCTTTTGTAAATCAGGAGGGGAAGAGAGGTTGAAGGGAGGGGAGGGGAATGGGGAAAAAAGAAGCAGCAAGATATAGCATGTACAGGTACAAATTCCCTAAGATGAATGTTATCATTATGTATACCTAAAATGTACCACTAATATAAAAATATAAAAAACCATCATATACCAAAATTTGTAAGGTACGAATAAAGTGGTAATATGAAAGAAATGTGTGGCCTTTTTTTCCTTTTTTAAATTTTTTGCTGCAGTGGCAATTGAATCCAGGGTCTTGCACATGCTAGGCAAATACTTTACCAATGAGCTATACCCCCAGCCTGGCCTTAAAATTATTTATATAGTAGTCCCTATTATCCACGGGTATTCAAGGATAGTATAATACTGAGAATCCATAGAAGTAATTTACCAAAATAGAGTTAGAGAACAAAAATGTGCTCATTTGAATAGATGCAATAAATACACATGTTCTTTTCTTCATTTTGATCTAGAGAATATTGTTTACCAGACTGTAAAAGAATATAACCAGAAACTTAGAGTTTTACTATTTTGGTAAGTGGCCAACAGGTATTGATGGAGAACCTGTTAATAATTGTAATAATTGAGAGGCTGTGTAACAGTGGTTGAAAAATGACCCTGAAGCCAGACATCCTGGGATCATTCATGGTTCTTCCTCTCCCTGCACTGTGTGACTAAGGATAAGTCACTTACACCCTTCTCTGTGCCTTAGTTTTCTCTGTAGATTGGGTGATAATACTTTTACAGATGTTGTTATGGGCCTTTATGAGTTCACATATACAAAGCATGTACAATAATGCTGACACTATATTTCATTTCAATCAGTTTTATTATAGTTTTTCTAATGCCTCTTATATTGTTTTCTTTAGGTCATCTTGATCTTAGCCAAGAGGCTAACTTAATGACTATATTTAGGCTTTGATAAAAGTGTTTTCCCTTTCAGATTATAAAGTGACCCTTTTTCTTTCTGTATGTCTTGAAGGTGAGTGATTTCACATGGAGCCACGATGGGACTCAAGCGCTTATTTCGTATCGCAATGGGTTTGTCCTGGTTGGTTCTGTCAGTGGACAGAGACACTGGTCATCTGAGATCAACTTGGAAAGTCAAATCACATGTGGCATATGGACTCCTGATGACCAACAGGTAAGGAATGCCTCTGAATATGAGTGTGTAATATTAAAACCATGGGGGCTGAGAAGAAAAAAAAGGGCAGGGGAGAGGGAGCTGGTGCAAAAGCCTCTTCTTAAAGAATCACAAAAGAAGCTGGGTGTGGTGGTGTACACCTGTGTCAGCACTCTGGGCGACTGAAGCAGGAGCATCACAAGTTCGAGCCCAGTCTGCATAACTTAGCCAGTTAGCAAGACACAGTCTCAAAGGGTTGGAAATGTTCAGTGTAGAGGCCCTGGGTTCAGTCTGCAGTACCAAACAAAACAAAACAAAATAAAATAAAAGGGGTTGGGGATTTAGCTCAAGTGGTAATGGACTTGCCTCAAGTGCAAGGCCCTGAGTTCGATCCCCAGCACCCCTGCCAAAATCGAAGGATGAGAACAATAAAACTGTCTATGTAAGACCAAAACATTAACACTTTAATTATATAAAATGTTCATGTAAATTTGTTTTAAAATTACATAAATAGCCAGTTGATAAATAGATAATGGCTATAACTAAGTAATTCACAAAGGAAGAAGTTCAACTAGTTAGTAATCGTATGGTAGAAAAGTTTTCATTCTCTGGGGAAAATATAAAATTAGCACAATGAGGGTACACTTTTCACTTAATAACAAAAAGCAAAATGATACAGAACACTGCTGATTATTGATAGATGTATGAGCAAATTAGCCTTCTCAGTCATTGCTGGTAATGTGTATTAAGACTTTTTGGGAGGTAATTTGGCAGAATATGTTAAAAGGCTTTCAGATTATCCACTTTTGTAACATTCTTAGGAATTTTATCTAAAAGAAACAGAAGTGAAGATGTCATCATTAAAGCATTATATAGGATAGTAAATTTTTTCAACTGCCTTCTTGACTAAAAGGAGAATGATTACTTAAAGTAGCATAACCACTTTAAAAAGAACACGATAACTCAATAAATTATATAGCTTTTGATTATGAAAATGGAATAATCTGAAAGAGCTTATTAGCATATTAAACAAAAAAATAAGAATGTGAAATAGTACATGTGATACATTGCTACATCATAAAACATCCCCTGCAAAAGGCCTATTCACATGGTAAAAAAGAGTTGGGAAGAAGTGAGTCAAAATGCCACAAGTAGTTATTTTATGGTGATGAGCCTCTGGTTCATTTTCTAAAATGTAATTTCAAGATTTTATTTATTGTGCCTACTTGATTTTCGTAATATAAAATAACCCCATAAAATTATATTGATAAGTCATTTTTAAAATAAAAGGATTAACTAGTTAAAATCTTCGTAAATATAGAATTTGTTTTCCAAATATAGCAAAATCCATAAAATGGGAAAAAATTTCATACAGAGGTATAAATTTTATATTGGTAAAAGAAAACAGTGTAAGCTGGGCATGGTGGCATATGCCTGTAATCCCAGCACTCCTGAGGCTGAGGAAGGAGGATTCCTGCACTCTGAGTTCGAGGCCAGCCTGGGCTACATAGTGAGTTCAAGATCACCCTGAACTACGTAGTGAGATCTTGTCTCAAAACAAAAGGCCCAAAAAAAAAAAAAAAACCAGTGTAGTATGGAACCATTAATTTTGTTTTTGAGACCCTTTTTTTTTAACTGAATTTCTTTCCTTTATTCACCATATTCCATTTTTTTTTAGTAAAATTCTATTCCAGAAAAAATATCTTTTATTTCACAAACTTAGTGTTACTAGGTTTATGAAGAAATTTTCTACTCCGTTTCTTCCCTTGCTTCCCCCTGCACACTTCTAAGTGTGTGTAGGAAGCATGTAGATTTATTATGAAGTTTTGTCCTGATAAGAGTTTTATTATTCCTAGAGTCTCCTCCTCAAAGAGAAGCCCATGAAGTGGCCTTTTGCAAGGCACTTGACCTCTCCTGCATTGGTTTCCTCCACTGGGACAAGGAGTGTAAATGTAAATTATTTCCTGCCTGATTGCCAGGGCTTTTGTAATGATCAGATGAGGAAACAGATGTGAAAGCACTTAAAAATATGTCAGCAAAGTTTCGACTTCACATTCTTCCCTCGCCTAAAGGGATGGAGCCTGTGTGCCATCTGTGAAACTCACCTCAGAGAACCTTCGTAAACTGTGCCAGCCATGGTCCCCAACAGACTGCATACTTAATGTGACAGGTGTGAGTCCCCCTCACGATGGTGATCCTCTGGGGTGCTCATGGGTGGTGGTGTTACCAGGTAGTTTCCAATATTCCTGGGTTCTTCCCCTCCTCGAACAAAGGACTGAACAAGAGGGGCAAAAAGTCATTCTAAAGTTTTATTTAAAATTGTAGAGAAAAGAAGAAAAGGAGAGTTGAGCGTAATAGAAACAGCAAAATGTGTACCACACCTAAAAGGCTCAGTAGGAGTTACCATGAAAAGGTATGATAGCCTTGGCATTGGGTATGCAGACACTGTCTTCTGGGTATGCACGGGAGGGAGAAGGAACAGCTCTTTCATGTAGAACGGAAGACACAGAGAGAGAGCGAGCGTGCTTCTAGTGTTAGTTCTGTTCA
The DNA here is from genome assembly GCA_004026905.1 of Hystrix cristata. Classification (NCBI taxonomy): domain Eukaryota; kingdom Metazoa; phylum Chordata; class Mammalia; order Rodentia; family Hystricidae; genus Hystrix; species Hystrix cristata. The sequence goes on along the minus strand of PVJO010017249.1, from coordinate 25,651 downwards.
TAGAATGGAGTTCTGTGGAAAATCCGACAACTCCCTACTATCCATGAGAGAGGGGTTACGGTTGAAATTGGCGGCTTGGGCTGATGTCAGGTCCAGGCCAACACCCCTGGGGCTGACATGGGGTCCAAGCCACTCCTCCCAGTCACGCCCCCTTGCCACCAGCCTCAGCCATGCCCTATTCCTACCTCGGTGAAGGAGGCAGCCGCTTCAGCATACCGCTGCTGTGCCTGGCAGTGCACAGTGGGTCATATGGAGGGGTAGATGGACCTCAAGCCAAGTCTGAGTGATGGTGCCTAGCATGAGCCAGGTGTGTTGCATGCAGCAGAGTATGGGGTAGCCACAGCGCTATCTCCTGCACCACTGGGAGTGCTTTGGTGCCATTCTCAGAGGTTTGAAGTCATGCAGACAGGCTTGGAGAGGAAAACAGAGCCATGGCTTGCTCTGCCTTGGGGCAGTGAGGCATGCTGACCTGCCTGGGCTTGTTCTGTATGCTGCAGGTACCTGCAAAGACAGGAGCCCATGTGGCAGTGGTGAGATTTGGTAGCCTCCAGTCTCTGTCTTGGTTACTGCTTTAACTTCCTAGCAAGATTTACCCCAAGCCGAATGCTCCACTGCCTTTCAAAAAAAGCTTAGAGGACAGGGAAGCATAAGAATCCATGGGCAAATTGAGCATGAAGTATACATAGGCAGTCCTGTTTCAGCTGAACATGGAGAAATAAAATTCCTTCTCCATCTCCTTCACAGTTTCATAACTTTTGCTTGATTTGCCGATTATTAATGTGAAAAGTATGACTGTGCTTAGAGTGCCAAATTAATGTTTGTAACCAGTGACCTGATTCTTAGGCTGGGAGAGCAGGGTCCACATCAGATCTGAAAGCTCCTATCAAAGCGGAGCTCCAGGGGTGACTCTCTCCTCCTGTTTAGAGAACTTCCTGCCCTCAACGTAGAGTTAAAACAATTTCGAAGAGAAGACCTGCCCCTCACATCTTGAGATATTTCAGATTTTAATGGGCTTTTTAGGATGCTTCCTGTCAACTTCTAAAGATACAGTATATACAGTATCTGTTTTGCAAGTGAGGTTTAAGTCTAGCTGTTTTCCTGTTTTCTTTTTGGAATGGTAGTTTATGTACCATTTTGAGGGTAGGTTATAGACTGCTTTGAGTATAAGATGGAAATTCTGAGCCACTTCCTTAGAAAAATGCATACATATACCCATGTCATACATAATTTTATATCTCATTTTGCATACAGTTTTGCGAATCCATTGGATTCTATCCATAGATTTTTCCTTTCAAATCCTGATTGAATAGTTCAAGGACAATATTTTGGAGTAATCCCCCTCAACTTGCTATTATGATTATGTTAAAACATACAGAAAAGTTGAAAGAATATGCCTTCCTTGAATTCAACAACATTCTGCCACATTTGTGCTTGCTTATCCCAGAAAGAATGGCCATCATCGGGAAATCAAATAGTAACAAATGAAGAGGCTGTAGAGACAAAGGAACCCTCCTACACTATTGGTTGGAGTATAAACTAGTACAACCACTATGGAAATCAGTATGGAGAGTCCTCAGAAAACTAAAACTAGAAATTTCATTTGACCCAGCTATTCCTCTTCTAAGTGTCTTTCTGAAAGAGTTAAAAACATCACATTACAGGGATACATATATACCCATGTTTATACAGCACAATTCGTGGTAGCTGAATCTTGGAAGTGGCCCATATGTCTATCAACAGAAGAATGGATAAAGAAAATGTGATATTTACATATGCTGGAGTATACTCTGTCATAAAGAAGGAAAAATTTGAGTCGTTTATAGGAAAATGGATGCACCTTGAGACCATAATGTTAAGTGAAATAAAGCAGACACTCAAGCTTAAGTATCACATTGTTTCTCTTATATGAGAAACCCAGAGTAAAAATAAAGAGCATAATAAAAGATTAAAATCTGTCCTTCCTGCTTTAACTGATGTTGAGTTTGGTTTATTGTTGGCACCAGTCACAAAAGCCATGCGGTCTGCTCCTTTCACTGTGCACCCTAACTGCCATGAGAGAGCAGCCCCAGAAGGCCCTTCCTCTCAGCCCTTTTGTGGAGAAATTTATTAATAGCCACAAGAAGAAATCATTTTCATCATATTTAGAAACATAGATATATTTTAACAAATTATGTAACATTTTGAAATGGAAAAGGATTTGAGAGCTTATGTATTATAGCTTGTGGCAGACTGAGGAGCCTAGCACCCAAGGAGGCAGAATGAACATTACTAGGTAATTTAGGATGAGCCTACCTGCCATATGACCCACATTCTGCATTGTTTGCACAGTAAAAGATGCTTCCCCCAACAGGCTGGACTGTCCGCACCAAACAGTCTAAGCAAATTCTTGTATCACTGGATATCTTTCACTCAAACAAAAGTTTATGTTTACCCTCTGGAGCGGCTTGATAAGTGGCTACCCTGAGCATTTGCACTTTACTTTGAAGACATTGTGTAGGGCTGTGTTCCAGAAGCATCTCTTTCTTCCTCGTTCAAAGTATATTTTAATGTATTTTTAATAAGTAGTGCTTCACATGGCATGAAACTGAATGTCCCAAAGTTTACACAATGGAAAGGCCCCCTCTACTATCCCCAAGCCAACTAGTCATGTTCCCAAAGATACATGTTTCCACATATGTGTATGTCCTTCTGGAAACAGTTTATGTACTTGCTTCGGCAGCACATACGCTTCTGGAAATAGTTTAGTTAAATGCATTTTTTATTAGTTCTGTGGTCAGATACCCCTCCAAATCCCCATGTGGGTATGTTTTAGAAGGGTATGAATAAATTTTAAAATGGGAGTGTGAAGATTTGGGAGGAAATATTCTAATAGCCATTTAATGTTAAATTTGAAGCTTGAGGCAGATTGACTATCTCCTCTGAAAATCTTTTAAACATACGATAGTCTCTCATCTTTATGGAATAGTTTACAAGTGGTCTTTTCCACAGTGAAGAGATGAGATGATTTCAGAACGACATGTTTAGCCCAAAGGTACAGATTTAGAAATGATTACTGTAGTCAACTGTGAAATTTCATATTTCTTTTAAAAAACAGGAAAACTTCTGTCAAGTGAGCAATTCTGTCATTTACAATTGCCTTGATTTCAGTAACTTTCTTTAGTCTCAAAAAGTTCATACCTGTCCTTGAAGCACTTCTGATGGTTAGTGTTTTGACCCATCAGCAAGAAGGTCGTGACTTTACCAGCGTCTTTTCTCTTTCTGCAGAAAAAGGGAGACATTCATGACTGTCCTTTTCAGTCTTCTGTCCTCAGCAGTATTTCAGGGGTCTGCCACCCAGTGGTGCTAAGGTTTCTAGTGGGAATTTGTCATCAGTTTTTATCTGTTCCCTGAGTTTTAAATCTGGAAAGCAGCCAGCATAGTGGCATGTGCCTGTAATTCCAGCACTTGAGAGGCTGAGGTAGGAGGATCACCTTGAGTTCGAGCTCAGCCTGGGCTACCTAGTGAGTTCAAGGGCAGCCTAAACTACATAGGGCGACCCTGTCTCAAAAAGAAGCAAACAAGAAAAAACTACCTCCTTCAGGAACCAGTTCCAGTACTAGTAATTACACTCATGGTAAAAGAGGTGAATGTGTAAAGAACCATGTGTTTTTGAAGTTGAAATTTCTCAGTATGGTTTTATTTAAGAATTTAAATGAGACCCGTGTCCAGAGATAAAGATACTGATGAGATGTCACTGCTTCCAAAACAAAATCTTTGGTATGATTTAAGACCCTCTCCTCATCACCCTTTAGGTTTGTGGCTTTGTTCATTTTAAAGTAATAATAATTAAAATAATTGTGTTTACCGATAATGTGTTTATTTAAAAATAGTTGAATCTCTGCTTGGGGATTTAGCTCAGTGGTAGTGTACTTGCTCTGCCTGAGTTTGATCCCCAGCACCCCCCCAAAAAATAATAATTGAATAAAAATAGTTTAAGATGGATTACATTGAAATGAAGAAATTATATATGGATATCATAATTGCATTGCTATTAAAAACTGCCTTGCAGAGTATATTCAAGGCTGGAAAAGCAGTTAAACACAAACAGCTACTGAACTCGTGTGGTCTGACCCACAGGTCTCTGCCAGCTTCTGTGGTCTCAATGTACACATCCCAGAAGGAGCATTGTACCTTCCATTACTTGACGCTCACACACCACCAGAGGAAACAGGAAAACATAGGGCAGAAATTTATATAAGCCATCATTCACAGTGTCTTGGTGACCAGTTTTATAGGAGGAGTTGAGCATGGGTTTCGGGTTTAACAAAGAAAGGAAGCCATTGAGTGGTAGTGCACACCTCTAATCCTAGCACTCTGGGTGACTGAGGCAGAGAGATCTCAAGTTTGAGTCCTTCATGGGCAATTTAATGATTTAGCAAGACCCTATCTTAAAAATTTTTTTTTAAAGGCTGAGTATTAACTCATTACGCAAGGGCTTGGGTCCATCCCCTAGTACTTAGGGGAAAACAAAAGCAAAACCAAAAAAAGAATGTTACTCTTTCATTTCTAAGAAAATTCAGGCACCTACCCTCAAGAAACTGATTTTACTGGGAGCTAGACATGCAAAACCAGAGCCAAGCTCAGAATGCTATTTGGACCATGGTTAGAGTGAGACTAATTCTGTTTGCTTGATACTCAAAACCTCACATGACATCTCTGACCACCTGTTAGGTACTACACGGTATGTTGGACATTGGAATAAAGCACAAGCCAGTCTTTGCTGGGTTTCTTGTTGACTTGGAAAGACTTTGAGCATATCCTAGGGGAACTTGGAAAGGCTTTGAGCATATCCTGGGGGAAATGGCAGGTAGGCAGTTGGATTGGTGAGTCTGGAGCTCAGGGAGAGGCTTGGAAAGGGCTTATCTATGGATGGGGTCTGTGAGAGTGGGCATGAATGTGATCTCCGAGAAAAAGATCTAGCCCCGAGTAGCAAGACGGGGAAGCCGGGAAAAGAAGGCTGTGCCTGGAAAGGAGCCAATGGCACAAGCCTGTTTTGAGTACACTTGCTACTCAACCAGGATTGGGGAGTGGAAGCAGCAGAAATTGATGCCTTTGCCACATGTATATTCATTATCATGAAACTTTCTGTCTGGTTTTCCTGAAGTCCTTTGTTTATGTAAGCTTTATCTCATTGGAATTGATTAGGTATGAAAAGAATTTGTAGTGGAGAGTTTTTAAATCTGATTTTATGTTGTATCTGTGTTCTTTAGCCATGTGTGACATACTTATTCTAACACAGAGTAGCTTCCTCCATCATAGAACTGATAATTAGACTGTGAGTTGCTTTTCTCCTTTTTTCCTGTTTCAATAGTGGATTTTCTTCCCATGGACCTATAGTAGGTATAGATTAAGGGTGGGGGGCTTAGAGGCTGATTTTTTTTTGTCCTGTTTTGGTTTAGTGTGACACTGAACACTGAGAATTCATTAAATTACCAGTCTTTTATTCAGGGATTATATGTCTGTTTTACTGTCTGGTATCTGTTTGTTCCCTAAAATGGAAATATGTGTTACTCTGTGCAGAGGCATATCTTTCTTCCCATCACAAGCACCTCCCTGGACTTCACACATGGTGACAGATCCTAGGAAGATAATTGTGTGCGAAGCTCACATGGTTCAGATCCCAGCTTGGCTACTGTAACAAAATACCTCAGTCTGGGATAAAATAACAGATGGTGGTTTCTCACAGTTCTGGAAGCTGAAAAGCTCCAGACTAAGGTGCTGACAATTCAGTTCCTGTTTAGAGTTCCCTTCCTGTTTGCAAGTGGCTTCCCTTTCTCTTTGTCCTCCCGTGGCTTTTCCTCAACAGTTGGGAATACAGAGAGAAAACATGCAAGATCAAGTCTCTCTCTGTCTTACAAGGATACTAATCCCATCCTAGAGGCCCCCACCCTCATGATATCTTTGAAAGCTAATCACTTCCCACAGGCCCCACCTTCAAACAATCAGTGTATGTATGGGTGGGGGCAAGACATAAAAATTCCGTCCATAACAGTCTGTATCCTCTGAAGCTTATAGGCTAACATGAGAATCAGACAGAAATTTAAAAATCACATGGTAAAGATAGGTAAACAGTAATAAAGGTATCATGGGAAGACTCCACACTGATAGGCAAACCCACAACAGGGAGAATTTAGAGTTTGCTGTCATATTAATGAGTTACATAAAGTTTTATAACCCCTTCACCTGGCAGGAAGATACCTAGCTACTTTTGGGAAGCATGTGAACACATAAGAACGTGAAAGAGGGAGAAGAAAATCCTGCTCCAGGCACGTCACCCTTAATATTAGTATCTCACTGACATTCCCACACCTCTTTCTCTTGAAATGTATAAATTGTGCATCTTAGTTAAAGTTATAACAAGACATATTCATTGCTTAAAACTGTTCACCAACCACATTAAACCCCTGCTTCTTCAAAGGCTGAATTCAGCAGGTCTGAGCCGTACTTCTAGGTCCCCTGTGCCAGTGTTGTATGACAGCTTTGTAGACATGCCATTAGACACTTATTTTTTCTGTTGACAGTCAAAATTTCAACTTTTTCTAAAATGAATTTCACTGTGTTCTTAAGTAGTTTTGTCTGTTTTTCTATTAAGTAGTGTATGCTAATAAATGCATCACTGCCTCTGGGGTAAAAAATTTATTTGTTTGTTTGTTTGTTTATGGTACTAGGGATTGAACCCAAGGCTTTTGCACTGAGCTACATGCCTAGCCCTTTGGTTTTGGGGAGTTTTTTTTTTCTTTGCGGGGGTCGGGGGGTGTTTGGTTTTTTTGGAGACATGATCTCCCTCATTTACCAAGCTGAGCTTGAACTTGTGATCATCCTGCTTCAGCCTCCCAGAGTGCTAGGATTACAGGCATGCACCATTATACCCCACTGTTTTAACCTTTTTAAATTTTTCATTCACTAAAATATAGATTGATGGGTGATTTATTATAAAACAGCTCTGTAAATTCCATGAATCTATCCCAGCCATTCAGTATTTATGTTCTAAAATTGCCTTTTGTCATTTATTTTAATTTATTCATTTTGCAAATATTTGGCAAATGCCCATTTTGTACTTAAAAGTTCTGTAAGATGCCATGGATTCAGCTATTCACAGTCTGTCCCCAAGGTTCTTGACATCAAAATCTCAAAAGCAAAAAGAAACAAGGACAAGAACCTGTAAATAATTTACCATGTAGGTAATTTCTAGCCTTTCTAGTCAGACAGCTCTGGCTTGACCACTTAGGGGCTTTGTCAGCTCACTTGACCCCTTCTAAGTTGTTTGTCCTTATAAAATGGAGAAAATTATTTGTATCATTGCCACAATGAGATGTTGATGGCTAGACAAATCCCATTAGACACAAAAATACAAAATTTTTAATTTAGATGCAAGAAACTTCAGCATCTGTCACACAAATAAAGCAATGCAGAAACAATCCTCTTTCTTTGGGTCTCAAGTTCCTATCTGGACATCAGCTGGTAACACACTCATGTTGAATGATCTACCCCAGCAGCTGTGAGGTGCTCCATGCTGTCCTCCGGGAGGGGACTGACCCCTGCAGTCTTCTGCCCCAAAGCCTCTCTAATTCTGGTTGTGTGCTTGCCTGCACCCCACCCCCAGCATGTGCCTGTGTGTACTCCTAGATTAGGTAATACAGAGAAGTTCCCATGATTGGCCCTTAGCACACTCAGGCATCAGAACCATCTGAGGTCCATTCCTGAAATACTGGTACATGTTATTTTGACAGTTAATGAGGTAAAGCTTTTAGCATCATCTGTTAGCACAAAGCAAGCATTCAGAGAATGTATTAATCCCATTCATACATCATTGCATTAAGTATTAACTCGTTAAAGCTATTAGCATTCTCAGTAAGCATTAATAATACAATTTTTGGAGCATTTTGTTTTCCAAATATGGTTATATAACATGTTTACATTACCAAATATATTTTCTCTTTGGGCAAATATAAACATTTTCTTCTATATTTGAGAAAATTGCAATGACCAGTCTCTGTTGTGTCATTTTTTATAGAGTAAAAGAATGTTGTTTTTTTCTTCAACTAAAAAATATAAATTAAAAAAAAACCCACAAAAATAAAGCAGATTTTGCAGGTACAATTTGGAAATGTCCATACAACATAATACGTTTATTATGTTGTCAGTTGCATGTCAGTGTTAGAAATCTAAAATTCTTACAGTGATGGCTAAGTTTCTGCTGTTTAATGTTTTGTGTCACCTCTCAGTTACTTTTGTCTTTTTAGTTCTAAATATATTTGTCCTCCTAAAACAAATTGAGGCAGCGAGGTTTGCCAGAAACTGTAGCGCTTCCTTTTACTCAGTCAAGGGTCCTGGTCCTCGGTTGCAGGTGCTGTTTGGCACGGCTGACGGGCAGGTGATTGTCATGGACTGCCACGGCAGGATGCTGGCCCATGTTCTCCTGCACCAGTTTGACGGAATCCTCAGCATGTCCTGGAACTACCCTATCTTCCTGGTGGAAGACAGCAGTGAAAGTGACACAGACTCAGATGACTATTCCCCTCCACAAGGTATCCACCTCTCTGGCCCCTCACTTTCCTTGTCATTTAAAAGAAGAGAACATAAGAATATTGAAGAACGAACCAATTTAGAGAAGGAAGGGTGAAGGTCCTGATATGCACTTACTAGAAAGAGTTCTGAAACTGAAATATAAGGCAAGACTGACTTAATCTCTCTTCTTGATGTAACTCTTTCCTCTCTGCTGTCTCTTCCTTCCACATCACTGGTGGAGCTGATTGTGCTTCATGGACTTAGGTTTTCCTAGATATAAAAATGAGACGTATGGCTCTTCCTATGTCCCTGGGGTGTTGTGGGGCTTAGCTGTTTAGCAAGAATAAAGAGAACTGAAGATGAAAAATTCTGTGCTATTAATATAACTTAATATGTGGTGTAGCCAAGACTCTAATGGTATTAAAGCCTGTAGCTTTAGTTGCATGAGAAAGGAGCTAGTTCTGCCCACCAAAGGCAGGTACCTAGGACTGGTACTCGATGCCCTTGACTCAGGTGAAAGCTCTTCCCCTTCTCAGGTCAGAAGACCCATCACCTCTCTGTAAGCTTCATTAATTTCGTGTTAGATACTGTTGGTGGGGATCATTTCAAACACCAATCTCCTTCACTCCCAGCAGTGTATTTTAACTCTCAAATGCGTAAGAGACCCAAAAAAAAAAAAAAAAAGGCAGAGGGAAGCCATTGACATCAAGCTAGCCATATTTGCACTGCTGTGTGCACTTGAGTTGAAGCACATGCACTATAGTTTCTGGCTTGCTTTTTTGTCATGGGACATATCATCCTGTGAAAAGCTGGTTCAGGCTGGGCCCCCACTACCAGCAGTGTCTGTCTTCACTTATACTTGGCTTTTCTCTCTTGTCACAGACAGAGATGATATATTGTACTTCCCAGTGACTTGCACATATGTGCACATGTGTCTGAACAAAGGTGCCGTTCCCACAAGAAAAAAACTAAAATTAGCAGTAGTGAGAGTTCTGGCATCTATAAATCAATTCGGGATATAATCATCCCTTTCCTTATTGGACAACAGCCTTGAATGAAGTGTTGGTCATATTTCTACAGCCTCAGAATATAAAATCAGTGTCTTTATAACATGAACTCATCATACTTTTAAAACAGAACTCCTCTGTGAAGTAAGTTGAATCTAGATTTATTTATCCTTGTTTTATTATCGGGAGAAACAATTTCTAGAAACTTGAGTTTACAGAGCAAGTCTAGAGTTGGTGCAGTCAGTCCTAATGCTTCTGTAACCAGTTACCCTTCTCCGAATCAGTAGAGTGCTTTAGATGACTGGTACTCACCTGTCAGTTATGATGGTATTCTTTTTGGTGGCCTAGAGAATTTGAGCAGAGGGGAAGGTGCAATGCATTATCTTAGTGTGAAGCAAGAGTGAGATTGGGGTTTTCCTATGGATGAGTATCAGGTAGACTACCTTGGATGGCTGATGGAGATGAGCTGCACATGCCTGCAACACCTACAGAAGCCTTCTGAGAGAGCCTTGGCTCACCAGGTGTGTAGATGGACTTTTACTTTCTCAAACAACACATGGAAGAGCCAGTCCACAGCCTATTGTGCATAAGTACTTCTTTGGGAGCGGGGTTGTCTTTACATTGGCCATGCATTGTGGAGGTAGCAAAGTGGTTTATGGGCTGCATCCGACCTCTGCTTTCTCCCTAAAGCTAATGTCTTTTATGGTGAAAACTTAAGGAACTGATGGTGGCTGCTCTGCTGCTTATTGCCTGCAACATTCAGTGAAAGTGCATTTAGTATTGAAAACTTTTTTCTGTGTTTTGGACCAGAATTCAGAAGACATTTTTATCCCTCCTCTCACCATCTTTGTGTGTTGTATGACATTAGCATAATTTGTATTTATACACTATTAGAAACTCAACACATGAACATAAAAGTTAATAAACTTACATTATTGTCACCACCCACCAGTTGCCTCTGGGGATACATGTTGCCTGTCCTGCTCTTCATTCTTGAGGTCTGTGTTAGTGCCCTACTGGTGGCCTACGTGACTCCCTAGTGATGTGGAGTGCTTATTTCATTTGGTTACAACCCAATCCAGAATGGGATCTGCATTATCAGGCAGTTTTTAAAAGCATCATGCAAAAGTGCAGCATTGGGCACCTGGATTGGGTTTTGTTCATGTTGCCAGCTTTTTACTCCATGCTTGTGTTTCCACAGATGGTCCTGCAGCGTACCCTATCCCAGTACAGAACATCAAGCCCCTGCTCACCGTCAGCTTCACCTCAGGAGACATCAGTTTAATGAACAACTATGATGACCTGTCGCCCACTGTCATCCGCTCAGGGCTGAAAGGTACAAAATGCTGCCATACTCCAGCCCACGGATCAGCCTTGTGCACGTTTGCCTTCTGGGCTGATGTTAAACACCCAATACTTACTGATTCTTGTCCTCTGTGGTGACCTCTTTGGGTTTCATGGAGTTTGTTAATAAAGATTATTCCCCTTAGTTGCCCTGCTTATTTCTCACGTCTATAGATAGTCTTGTCTTGAATAGGGTTTCCTTAATCCACACTTTGTCTTCACCTGCTTCCTTCCTCACTCTGACAAGAAAGACCCTCTTGAGTGCGTGGTGGGTTTGCATCTGGCATACACTGTGTCTGCATAGTACATGGATGGCAGCGCCTACTGTTCCAAGGCAGCAGATGGTACATAAATCATCATTTACACAGAAGCCCCTGTGATTGTAAGAATCTGGCAGGCTTATTAAGGAACTGATCATTGTGCAATAAAGTTACCTTGAAAGACCTGCAGAGATTCCACAATTGCCAGACCAGGGCATGGATGCAAAGGCCTGCAGTCAAGTGCTGACATCTTCCGGATGGATGTTGTGAATGTTGTTACTGCAAGAGAAACCAGGGGGCATAGACATGGGTAGTGTTTTCAGTTTTGCCATTCAGGAACATTACAGACATTGACCCTGATGAGTTATTTGGAAATAAACAGTTGCTGACTTCAGGGTTGAGTGGTGCAATTAACAAAGATTTTGAAATTCAATTCCTGGGCTGCTGGTAGTCTTTAATATTAAAGGAATCTACTGTAAGATGAATGGGGAGGTGTAAGATAAGCAGGACTTTCTTGCAACTAGTTATGACACTGGTCATCAGTCTGCAGGTTCATGGCCACATGCTGCTGCTGCTGCTTGCCTGAATTCTTCAGGAATCACAGTGACATAAAGAATCAGGTCTATGTATGTAACTTTGTTGACAGGACTCTATTGTACCAGTCTGCACGCCCCACAGCACTTATTAATTCTATTTTTAAACTCCAGAGTATTTTTAGAAGCACATTATATTCCCTCTTGGTACTCCATTCTGCAGTTTCAGAACTGGACTTGTAAGGAATTACTTAGCCTATAAATTCCCATGAGACAGAAACTATGTAGAAGTCCTTTACACCACAGACAGGCAGCATTAGAAGCTGAGTAAGTGTTTCGGAACTGATAATGCAATTCCTGTGCTCTTCCGTAAATTATTTTATGCATGTTCTGTCTTTCATGAAGCTAAAATATATACTCACTATAAATCCCCCCATGTTGTTAATCTAAGCTCTATTTTTCTCAGAAAATCAAGTTTTAATAAGTTTGTTAATTTCTTGAGAACCTGCCTCTAGGTTTAGAATCCAGATTTTTGTTTTCTGCCAGTTACACTCAGTTCTTTTTTATTCTTTACAAGTTTTTTTTTTTTTTTTTTAATTGAGATAGGCTCAGACTGGTCTGGAACTTTTCATCCTCCTGCCTCAGCATCCCAGAGTACTAAGATTAGAAACAATCACTACCATGCCCAGCTTAAACTTTTCTAATTTTTTGTATATAACTTTGTACTCTCTCAAATCACATAGTATTGGAGCAGTACATATAGAACATTCCTACCAATTGTGCAGTATAAGAACTGCACAATGGGGAGGTAACCCAAATAGCCCTTTCAAATGTGAAAGTTTTTTGGGGGGAGGGTGTTCAAGCTCAGGTCTTATGCTCGCTAGGAAAGTGCTATACCACAGAGCTAATCCCCAGCCCCCAAATGTGAAGTTTTTAAAACTTGAATTGTACCTAAAATTGACCCAAATTCAGCATTCTAGTCACTGCCTAACTAGAAATCTAAATCTAGTCTAAAATGTTTTTAATTATTTAGTCTTTCCAGGGTTGGAGATGCTTTTGTACTGCGTCTTCCTAATTTCAGAAAATTAGATTAAGGGAACTGGTCCCACTAATAGGTGTCTTATGCAGGCACTTTAGTGCCTTCATATCAGGATATTTGAAGGACTCAGTCTTACATGTCATATGAATAGCAGTAACTTTTGTTTTTGAAATTTATTTTATATCCACTATTTTACTGGGAATAATAGTAAATTCTGGAAGAGAGAAGCAGAAATGCTGTCAAAGATGGCCCTAGTCATCTATCCAGTTGTAGATGGGCTGGTCAGTTGTTTCATGAGAAAGCCCAAAAAGGTCTCTGATCACCTTGGTCTTGGTTTGTTACTGTCTCCAAGAACTTTTCCAGGGGAGGGTGACTCATGATGCCTTGTATTACCAACACTGTAAGTTATGTTATATATAGAACTTAGAGTTGTAGCTCACCCCTTTCCCCATGACTGGCCACCTTCTGTACCACTTACCCCCTTGGTTTTCACTGCAGATCCTGTTGGGCAAGGGACAACTCTGGGAGGGCAGCACTGGTTTTGCTTTGCAACTGTTGATGAGGAAGTTGTGCCTAAGGAAGAAGGTTGCTAAGCAATTTAGCCTTGGGGACTTCTACTCATCACAAAAGCAGTAGTGAGTTAGATTATGCCATTGGGGTTCTTACCCTTGGTTGTGACTTTTATATCCTTTCTTGTAGAAAAATAATGCCTTCATAAGGTCAGATTCTCCGACCAAGCCAGCACATCTCTCAGTGGTAGAGCCACCTGCCTTTCATTTTGGCCCACATGCACCTTAAAACGAAAGCACCCAAACCTCCAGGCTTTGTTTCTTTGTTTTGCAACTTCACTGTTTTGAACTACACTTTGAGACCCTGTCCTTTTATTCATTTCATCCAATACAGAAAAGAGGTAGGAGTGTGTGTGTATGCGTGTGTGCGTGTGTGTGGGGGTGTGTGTGTAGGTATGTGTGTTGGTTTGGTTTGTTTGATTTTTGAGGCAGAGTCTCTCTATATAATCCAGGCTGGCCTTGAATTTGCAATCTGCCTACCTCAGCCTCCCAAGTGCTGGGATTATAGGTGTGCACTACCGCGCTGGTTTTCAAAAGAGAATTTGTAAAGGGAGTGGTTTCAACCAATGATTTTGTGACTCCTGCTACTGGGCCTAATGCAGATTTGTCTTCATTGAACATATGTCCTCTTTTTCAGTCCTGACCTGACTACTAAAAGCATCCTTAAAGAAAGTGTCTTATCACGTGCTTTGCTCCTTCCTCTCTGTCTTGCTCCACATGCATGTGTATGGGCATACATGCATACACACAAAAATATGTATATTTAATGACTAATAAAAAGACACCTCATTGGGGCTGGGGATTTAGCTCAGTGGTTAAAGTACTTGCCTTGCAAGCACAAGGACCCGAGTTCGATCCCCAGCACCAAAAAAAAAAAAAAAAAAAAAGACACCTCATTACAATGGAAACCTAAGGAACAGAGGACTGGGTTAACTGCAGATCCCAACTCAGTGGTAGTCAATGTGGTGTTTGATAAGAGCACCACTCTCTGTGAAAATTTAGCTGCCTCTTTTTTAACCTAATGCAGTACTAACACCACAAAGAGGAGCTTCTTGTTAACACTAAAGAACCGAACTTTTCTAGTTCTGACTACATAATGAAAATTTGACCTCTGAGCTTTTATCCAAAAATGATCCATAAGGCAGTCTGGCTAAAGTAGATTTTCTTTGCTGATTTTCTTTGTAAAATGTTTAAAATGCCTAAATAACACACCCAAACTGGATGTGGTGGTGTGTGCCTATAGTCTCAGCACTTGGGAGGCTAAAGCAGGAGGATCACCACAAGTTCAAGGCCAACCTGAACTACATAGTGAGAATGTGTCTTTAAAAAAACAAAACAAAACAAAACAATAAAAAAAATGCCCAGAGTCATTGACAAAAAGTAGGTGCTTCCAGGGGATGGAACTAGAATGCTTTGGAATTCCCAGATCCTAATGTGGAGGGCATTGGAGATTATATTGTTCAGCTTTCCCATCACTGTGAAAAAATACCCAATACCTGCAGCTTAAAGGAACAGAAGTTATTTGGCTCACAGTTTAGAGGGTTCTGTCCATGGTCATCTGGTTCCAAGGCAGAGATGACATGGCAGAAAGACCATGCAGAGGAAAGCTGCAACCTGTGACAGCCAAGAAGTAGATGGTACATGAAGGAGCCGGAAGAAGATATACTCATATACCTGTAGTGGCCACCTCCTCCAGTTGTGCTCTACCTTCTAACAGTACATTCAGCTAGGAACTCACCACTGATGAGTACAGAGCCCCATGACCAATTATTTTCCAAAAGTTCTACCTCTGAACACATGAGATTAAGGGGAGGGGTATATTTTACATCTAAACCAAAACAGAGGTGATCTGTGCCAGGAACTTACAGAAAGTGACAGGAAGACTACTAAATAAAGCATTTGTTTGTTCCTTCTAGGTTGTATCCCTGAATAAAATCTTTAGAGATTTAAGCAGAGTTATTTCAGAAACTGTGGACAAGATACTGGAGATTTTTTTTTTAAATAAGACAGACATAGTTTACAAGAAATTTCTGATCACATCTAGGCTGGTTTATCCTCTCTTCATCATAGTGACATCTGAAAATTTAATGACTATTTGCTCTTACTTTGATTTTCCCACTAATTTATAGCTTTTAAACCCCAACCATAGGAATTCAGTCCCTGTAGAGTACTCACTACCCTTGGTTGACACTGGGTAATTGTAAATTATTCTTTCTTAGTCCTGTTCATGGTTCCTCTTGTCAGAGCCTTAATGCCATGACCCATTCCCTGGAGACTGGGGTGCCCACTGTGTAGACCTAGAATGGTCCATACTGACTGGACAGAGGAGCCCCAGTCTATTACTCCTCCATTGGGTCTGTTAATTCCACAATTACTAGAACAAAAATCATAATATTGATGTTTAACCTATTCTTCCTAAGAGTGACTTGCCTTTGTGGATGACGGCTGTCTTGGTATGACTTTGCTGCTGCATTAGAGAAGCCCCTGAGGGTTTGCTGGCACATGTTTGGACTCATTCTCACCTGTACCATAGAGTACCTGTGATGTTGGGCATGTGTCCATGCCAGTGGTCAGGACAGCAGCCTACTTTCTACTTTTTCAAACCACTTTATGACAAAATCCAATGACTCTTTAAAAAAAAAAGTAAAATAATAGTACAAGCCAGGCATGATGGCACACACCATAATCACAATACTCTGTGAGTCTGAGGCATGAGGATTGCAAGTTTGAGTCCAGCCTCGGCAATTTAACAACCTAGTGAGACCCTGTCTCAAAATAAAAAAGAAGCTGGGTGTAGTGGCACATGCCTGTAATTCCAGCACTCTAGAAACTGAAGCAAGCAAGGGTCTTAGCAAGATTGTCTCATAAAGAAAGAAGAGAATAAGGATGTAGCTCAGTGTGAAGGCCATGGGTTCAATCCTCAGTACTGACAAAAAAAAAAATGTTGTAATTGTTATAGTTACTCACTCATACTAACCAAGTCAAATGAGAAGAACTCAGAATTTAGTGCTTGGAAAGGACCTCACTAAAGATACGGTAGAATCATGATCTCTACCATATCAAAGCAACATTTCTATCTAGGAACTCACAGGCTGTCTTCTTTGTTATCATTTTGACCATTATTATTCACTGCTTTTCCTTTGGGTTTCCTTGTGTACCCAATACTGCTGTCCAGAGAAAATCATTTCAGTTTTATGATCTTGACCAGGATATTCTCTAGAGTAGATCTGGCATTGAATATGCCAGAGCATGTGTTAGTGTATACACAAATCTTCTAGCCTCTCCTTCCTTCATCTTAAAAATCTTTAAAATCTTATTCACCAGGACATTGACTTGAATCTTTAGTTATTTTTTATTTTTATTTAACTTCATTTATATGAAAAAGGCATTTTTATTGATACTTTCACTATTTCAAATGGATAGAGGTTTTCCATTCTACATTTGTGTATAACTGCTTCAATTCAGCCCTTTATCTCCTGTTTCTCCTTTGTCTAGTTGACGAGAAAGTCCTGGACTGGGACCATCTTGCCTCAGGGAACCCTCTCCGGTTTTCAGGGGAAGCGGAAGAAAATCAGTGACTTCAGAGTGCACTGGTATTGGCACTGGAGCCATTTCCATACATGAAATAGAGGGGCATTGTGGTCATGTGTGATTGGATAGCATGTAAAAGCTGTGAATTCTAGTCTTGGCTCTGAAATATATGCTGTTCATGGCAGACCACCTTCTTTAAATTCAGAGCAGTCTCTGCAAAATGGACTGCTTGGATCTAGATTTTAGAGATCTCTGTATAAGACGCATTGTGGCTTTAGGGTCTTAAGAAAGAAAAATATTTGCCGTGAATCTTATTAATACTAATACTTTTTTTTTTAAACCAGCAAAAACTGAGTAATTACATTGGGATAAGACAAACAATTAGTAGTAGTTAGGCAGTTAGTAGCTTGTAGGTGGGCATTGTATCTCCACTGTGAACATTTCTTTGACAAACACTGCTTACACCTAGCAGGAGTATTTATCTTTCCCAAACCTCTATAACACCATCAAGTAGCAAATTAAACTCAGGGCCTTCATATGTATATATATGCCCTTTATCTGAACTTTATCTGTCTAGTGGTGCCCAGATATCAAATGAATAAATTTGGTCTTTGCTTTTGATTAACTTTTTACTTTGAACATTTTAACTCTTTTAGTCCTATCTGAGAGTGGAGGACACAGTAGTGGGAAAGCACTGCTACAACATAAAGTACAGTCATAGGTTTTATTATCTAACTTGCTTTTAAAAAAAAAGTTCTACAGGGCTGGGAATTTAGCTCAGTGGTTAGAGTGCTTGCCTTGCAAGCACAAGGCCCTAAGTTCGATCCCCAGCACCAAAAAAAAAGAAAAGAAAAGAAAAAAGTTCTACAATCTCATTATGGAAATGCTGGTATTAGAGATTGGTATTTAATATGTCAACTCCCCCCCACACCTTTTCTTTTCCCTGTCCTCTTCCTCTCATTCTTCAGTGGGATCTCACTGTGTTACCCAGGCTGGCCTCAAACTTGCAACCCTCCCGCCTTACCCACCCAAGTAGCTGGGATTACAGTGTGCACCACAGCACCCAGCTTTAACAGGCCAACTTTCTTACGCCAGGTTTCTACCTCATTTAGTTATGCTTCCAAGGAACTGCAGTCCCCATTCATGTAACAGAACGCCTGTTTTTAATAGTCTGTGTTGTCGTCAAAGAAATGAGTCATTGTTACCTTCATGAGAGAGAAGGGAAGAGCCACCGTTGTATTTGCTTAGTGTCTCTATGGTTGGAATCTCTGAAGACATGGTTGGAATCTCTGAGTGGCAGTTGAGGGAGGGCCGTGTACCCATGCTTATTGTTCTTCTGTGTGATTTCAGAGGTGGTGGCCCAGTGGTGCACACAGGGAGACTTACTGGCAGTTGCTGGGATGGAGCGGCAGAGCCAGCTCAGTGAGCTCCCCAATGGACCCCTTCTGAAGAGTGCTATGGTGAAGTTCTACAATGTTCGAGGGGAGCACATCTTCACACTGGACACACTTGTGCAGGTAAGTACATTCTTAAGAAACTCCACTATGTTGGTGTGCTCCTAGTTCTGGTAAATACTCATGAGTCGATTATACTCATTGTAATTATCTTTGACAAATTTTGTCTTTTTTTTTTTGCTTTTTGCTTAAGTTGAATTGTGGTGTATAAACCAAGAGAAATAAGGAAGAAAGCAAGATTTGCCTTTTAACTAGAAAGCTTTATTTCATCTCCAGTCAAGTGAGTGAACAGTGAATAAGCAAAGTGAGCTGGTATTGATCAGCAGTCTGCAGAAGAAATCAGACACTTTCAAAAGTGAACACTAAATCTTTACTTACTTGTAAGGGAGAAAAGATAATTTTCATGAGTTCTTAGCTGAGACTCCTTATGACAAAAGGCAGATTAACAAGATGGGAAATAACTCAGAGAAATGAGGGAATCTTTAGATCTCCTAGAGTTGTCTTAGATATTTTACCAAAACAAAGAAAGAAGAGTGCAGGAAGGGGCCCAGCTAAAACATCGAAAAAAAAGGATGCAGTTTGCTACAGGGCCTTTTCACTAAGAAGAGTCCCTAGCAGTTCAGTCTTCTTCCCCTTCCTCCTGCGGCAGAGAAGGAGACATGAATCCCCTTCCTAGACCATGGCAGCCACCATTTTACCCTCTCTTTCTCTGAATTTGATTTAACCACCTCATATAAGTACCCAGATGGCTTATTTCACTTAGTATAATGTCCTCACAGTTTAATGTGCCAGAATTCTTTCCTTTTTAAGGCTAAATAATATTCTGTTGTGTGACTACAGAACAATTTGTGTGCCCTTTCATGCTTCTATAGACATTTGGGTTGCTTCCAGTTTTTGGTTATTGTGAATAATGCTGAACATGGGTGAACAAATATCTCTTTGAGAACCTTCTTTTAATTCCTTTGTATATGTACCCAAAAGTAAAATTCTGGATCATACAATAATTCTATCTTCAATTTTTTTTTGATGGTCTGCCATACTGTTTTCTACAGTGGCCACATTACCATATATTCCTGCCAGCAGTGTATAAGGACTCCACTTGTCTGTGTCCTTGCCAACTCTTGTAAATAGTAACCATCTTACTGAGTGTGAGGTGATATCTCATTGTGGTTCTGATATGCATTAGTATACTGAACATCTTTTCGTTTTTACTGGCCACTTATATATCTGCAGAGATATGTCTGTTCAAGTCATTGCCTTTTTTTTTTGGTGCTGGGTGTTGAACTCAGCGCTCTATCACTGAGCTAAATTTCCAACCCTTTTTGTCCATTTTTAATAGGTTTTTGTTGTTGTTGCTGCTGAGTTGTAGAACCTAAATGTATCTTTGACAGTGTAATATCTTTTGGGCAAATAAGCATGTTTATTCAAGCATCTAGCAAACATTTTGAAAGACTACTATGTGGATCTCACTGAACTTTAAATTGTAATATTTAGCAGCTGAACAAGGAAGACACACTCCACGCCTCCTAGGAGATTGGAAGCCAGTTAAGGAAGACAGACATATAAGTGCTTTAGGTTTTCTTTTTTTTTTGACATTTTAATTTTTTTTATTATTTTTACCAAGAACATGTATTGGTACATTGTATACATAATGATCATAATCAACATGGTTATTTTGTACCTGTACATGATACATCTTGGTTTTCCCCCCTCTTCCCCCCCTTCCCCTCCCCTCCCTTCCATTCACCCACCCCTCCCTATTTGCAACAAGTGTAACTACACTTTACTGTATACCAGGTGTTGTAACTTGGAGGAAAGGAGTTTTATTAAGGCTTACTTACAGGTATTTTTCCAGCTCTGCCTGGTCTCTCTTATCTCCCTGAGCAGTCACCAGGCAATTTCAGCCATTCCTGCAACTTTAATTACTCTCTATAAAGGTCTTACTCCACTAAGGATAAAGTCCACAGGCCCTTGAACCTTAAAGAGACCTTTACTAACTAGCTGTCATCCTCTCTAGAATTAGCTTTTACCACTCCGTCTTCTGACCCTGACATTCCTCATTCTTCTCCTCCTCTGTTGTCCCAGATACTGCTGTGCTTCTGTCTGAACAGATACATCACCCTGCAGAGGGCAGCCTGTTGAGTTATATTGACCCCGTTGCCCTCTGTCATTTTAGTTTTGGTGATGTTCACCAAACTTGTCATTATTCCTTCAAGGTCTGTTTCAAGGTAATTGAAAGCAGAGTCCTAGCTGTCTTGTTCATTGTTGTATCTGTGGAGCCTTACACGTAATAGGCATTCAGTAAATCAGAGTATCAATGAATGAAAAAGCTACTTAAAAACCTTGCAGCCCACTTACAAAGTGCTAGGGCTGCATCTGTATTTGAATGTTTCTTCTAGTCATAGAGTAATTTCACTGTAACATGAATTAAGAAAATACACATTTACTACTTTTTGGACACCTGCACACTCAGCAAAGGTAGTAAGTATTTTCATCTGGAACAGATATTATTCCAGAACCCATCACCATCACACCTGTTGTAGAGCTTCTCTTCAGCCCATCAGTCCTGCTTAAAATTCCTTTGGCGTTTCCTGCCACAAACTCTACCTAGACCTTGCATGTACTCTCTTCCCTGCCTTACCCAGTCTCATCTAATGCACCCTCCTTCGTATCCCCATGTACCAGCTATTCTGTCTGCCTTGCTGTGCCTTGAATGTGCCGTCCTACATCCTTCCCCTGGCTGTTTGCCTATACGGAATTTCCTTTACTGACCTTGCTGAGGTCTCACTCTCAGGAAAGGCTCTCCCTGATGTGCTCTCTCTTTCTGTCATACTTTACTCCCTCACAGGTATGCTGTGTTTCATTATATTGTTTATGTCTTAGTATTTATCAGAATCTAAAATGGCTTTTGTTATCTGCTTATTTCATCCCACTGGACCATAAGGGGCCTGGGTGAAGCAACCTCACATATTCTACCCACCATATTCTACTTCAGGTTCATAGAACTGCCTAGCTCATGGTAGAGTGTCAAGAAGCAAGTATTGAATGAATCACATCTTATTACTGTGTCTTGCATACTGAGTTACATGATCCTCAGGGATCAAATAAGTTGATTCTTTGCCATCTGTATTATCTCCTGCTTTCTTTAGTTACTGGTAATCATAACATTTCTTTTTTAAAAAGAAAAAACTAATAATAAATTACTTTTAGAAATAGAATATAGTTTGAGTATAGCATAGGTTATACAAAAAACATCAACAGGAAACGAAACCACAAAAGTTCTTTAGGGGGTTGGGGATTTAGTTTAAGTGGTAGGGCGCTTGGCCAGGCAAGCATAAGGCCCTGAGTTCAATCCCCAATACTGCCACCCCCCAAAAAAGAAAAGAAAAGTTCTTTAGGACCAAATGTATCAATGTCCAGCTCTCTTAGTCTATTCAGGCCACTATAGCAAAGTACTGTTGACTTGGTAATTTATAAATACTAGAAATTTATCTCTCACAGTTTTGAAGGCTGGGAAGTCCAAGCCCCAGACAGCAGCAGTTTCAGTGTCTAGTGAAGGCCATATCATTTAGCAAGTGGCAGAAGGGAGGAGGAGGTAGAAGACGAATATGATAAAGAAACCATTTAAAGGAAATAAGTCAACTACGAGGATGAAAGTTGAGTGCAGACATGAGAAAACTGGATTTGGAGGTGTCAAGGTCAAGCAGTGGTCTCAATAGAATAATAGTGATGGAAGTTACGTTGTTGCATTATCAAAGTTTTGTTCACTGAATCTTTACTAAGCCATCTGTGTATTAAACATTGTTCTAGATGCTGGAGATACATCTGCAACAGCTAAAATAAAGAATTAGCAACAAAGTGGCTTGCGAAGAAGTTAAAGCAACAGATATAAACTGTCTAAATTGTAAACTATGTAAACTGACAGGTTTGAAGGGCAGAGAGTATGGTAATTTATAATAGATATGACCATGTTTATAAGCAAATTATAAAGCTTTGGAGAAAAAAGAAATAAGGTAGCAGAAGTACAGAGCAAGAGCAGATGGAAAGCATGGGTTTAAGGACAACAGGGAAGTTAGTCTGGAAGAGATGTGCAGGAAAGGAGGGATTGTAGAAAAAACAAAAAGACTGTTAAGAAAAGGAGGGAATGTAGCATGTTATGGGACTACATCTATCTTTCTAATACATTAAGACACTCTGTGAAAAGCATAGTGTCATGGGGAATGGGATGCAAGAGCCATTGAGATAATAAAGCTGAAATGAATTCCCAGCTGAAGCTGAATAGCATGATTTTAAAGTGAGAACCAATGCTGTCCACGCCTTCTCTACAGTCATAGAGTCAGAAGTAGTATAGAGTACCTAAAGTTAGGAATTGGAAAGGTTAGTATAGCAGAAGGACCAAACAAACTAAAACACAGACATACACATGAAAAACAAAACCAAAAGAAATCTAGAGAACTGCTAAGAATGTAGAAATGGGCAGTCACGAGGGTTGGGTTGGATGGTTGGGTACTTCATGGCCTGAGACTGGGAAGCAGGACGTCATGGGAAGGCATTTTTCAAGACCAAGTGATAAAAACAGAACGGGAAGCTGTAGTTGGATAGCAATTTTGTGTTCCTGTTTTAGAAGTGAAATGGATATAAGTGATGAAGTGTACCCAGGAAAGAACTGGAGTGGAGTAGAGTTGAAGCCATTAGTGGGAGGCTTGGGTGTTTGGCAGAATAAGCATGCATACTGGGAATCCCTGAGAATTTGAGATTTAAGGAGAGATTGACCCTGTGGCCCCACTGCCATTGTATTGCCTGGAACATAATTGGGGTTCAGTGGATTAAGTGTGTCAGCTTAGGTGTTCTTTAGTCTTTCTGTTGATTATTTAAATCAATAGTCTCCTGTTCCTTATAATCAAATTTTAGACAATATCATGGTCCATTTTCACATTTTCAGTTGCTATAACAAAATACTTGAGGCCTAGTAATTTATAAAGAATACAAGTTTATTTGGCACACAGTTCTAAAAGCTAGGAAGTCCAAGGGCATGGCATCCTCATCTCAGCATTTGGTGAGGGCTTTCTTGCAGCATTACAACATAGCAGAGTGTGTCATATGGCAAGATACAGCAAGTGTGCTAGCTGGGGGTCTCTTCTTACTGAAAGCCAGTAGTGAGGTTGGTGATTTAGCTCAATGATAGAATGCTTACCTAACAAGTACAAGCCCTGAGTTCGATCCCCAGCACCCCCCACCAAAAAAAACCCCACTAGTGCCATTGCGGGGCACATATAATCCCAATTATCTCCAAGACCCCACCTCCAGATACCAACAATAGGAATTTGGGGATTAATTTTCCAACACATAAAATTTGGAGGGGGCACATTCAAACCACAGCAGGCAAGTGAGGCGAGGTGGGAATTTTTAGCTCTTTCTGAGTTGATAGCTTTTATGTTCATTTAAATATTTATGGATTTGGACACTGAAACGTACTCCAAGTACATTCAACTTTGTCCACTTCTGTTTTGTTCTGATTCAACTTCTGTTTGGCTTAGAGTTTACTTTCTATGAGCATTCGATCCCCTCTACAGAGAATGTCCTACCCTGCTGTCTTAGCTGAGGAAAATTCATCTTCCTCAATGCCAGAGCAGTCTGCCCAAGGGACAGGAACCCCTTTTCTCTGTGAACTCGCAAGATGCTTAATACTTTTAGCACGAATCATACTCCTGTGTTTTATTTTCCTCAAGTCGGAAACCATGTTTTCCTCAATTTTCTAACCTTCACGCTACCTGATACATATAACACAGGCTTGATGGTCTTAACCACTGCGCAAGTTCTCATCAGCTCTCCCATGAAACTAACATAGATCTTGAATTTATACTATTTGGTCTCATGGATAAAAGAAGGGTTGACCAATGTTTCTTGTGGGGGAAATATCCCTATAATATCTCAGCATTTTAATACATTACTTACTTTTTTTCATTTAGGGTCCATTTCCACCATTAAAAAAAAATGCCTTAATAATATTGAGTTAAATAATGATTCCTTTGAAAATCAGGTATAACAATATTTGTAGCACCAACTGAACTGTTGTCTGTAGTGATTCTAATATCACATGTGGTCTGTACTGTGCTATTCAAGGAGTTAAAGGCAGAACATTTTTATAGCAGGGAGGAGGTTAGGCAATTTATTGCTCATGAAATGAACTAAATCAATTTAGATTAGATAATTTATTTCCATGTTGTTTAGGTTTTAAGCTGTTGCATACAAAGCCATTCTCTGGTATGATGTATGGCAGCATCACCTTTAAAATTGATTCACTTCTGTGGCTGGTGCTCTTACAGGGAAACATATTATGATTTAGTTTCCTTTCCTTATTGCATGTTATAATTTAAAATTCTGTAATTTATCTCATTAGCTGTTATCTATGACCATCTGTATCTATCTGCATATCTGTTAATCTGGTAGAGATTTTTAGAGTTAGCACTGCTGACTGAAGTTTGCAGATTTCAATATTTGGGGTCTGGTTTTTTTGTTTGTTTATGAACTTCTGACTTTAAAGGCAAATTTTAGGTCATCCTGTATTCTGTAAGGTTCAGTTGTTGATATGAGATGTTTGGATAAAAAATTAAGAAAGAAAGAGGAGGAAGAAGGTAGATATGAGAACAGAAAAATCAGATAAGAGATTGCATTTATGGTCAAACACTTCCATACTCCTGAAGAAGAACCTCCTAGCAAAAATGTATTTGCCTCCTTTTGTTGAGAAGAAACTGCCTATTTTCATGAGGCTGCCATAGTTGTGCCTTTTCTTGTGTTTGCTATAAATAGATGAGAAAATCCTTTGTGGGTATTGCCTGCGTACAGAATATATGTATGGTTGTATACTTTTAAAACTGAGATAATTTTATATCCAAAACTGTCCATGGCTTCAGTCAGCATGGCTTGACGGTGACAAATCACCACTTTTTAAACTGATATGTAAAAATTTAAGCACTACACATACTAATGATGTACCATAGGATGTTTCTATATACATACTCATGGGGCTGGGAGTTTAGCTCAATGGTTACAGTGCTTGCAAGGTCCTGAGTTCGATCCTCGGCACCAAAAAAAGAAAAAAAAAAAAACCCTAAATGCCCAACAACCAACGAGTGGCTGAAGAAGATGTGGTTTTTCTACACAGTGGAGTACTACACTGCCATAAAAAAGGATAAACTAGAGTCATTCATATATAAATGGATGTTTCTTGAGAACATACTCTTAAGTGAAATAAATCGGACACTCATGAGCACACATCGAATTGTTTCTCTGATATAAGAGACCATGACTGTAAATAAGGACGAAGAGGTGTAATAGATATTATATAAAGGGAGGATGGTGTGCAG
>PVJO010017248.1:0-39739 GCA_004026905.1 Hystrix cristata | reverse complement strand
AGCTGGATCTAGAGTGTGTGGTTACTAAATTAATCTATTGATCGGTTTGGCATGGTTCTGCTGGGATCAAGGATGTGGAACTAAATTTAAAGGTGGGAGTGCTACCTGCCCTAAGGGCAGGTAGCCTAGGTAAGATACAGGAAGAAGCTAACTAGCTGCTTGTTTGCATTGCTTATTTGCATACATTCCTTGCAATTCCTTACTTTACTTTGCTGCCGGTGGGCTGCCGGTCTGCCCTGCCAGTCAGCCCTGCCAGTCAGCCCTGCCTCTGCCATGCCACCCCGCCTCGGACCCAGCGGACTATAGACTGAAACCTCTGCAGACTGTGAGCTAATAAACCTTTCTTCCCCTAACTTTGGGTGTCGAGTATTCTGTCCCAACAATGAGAGGAAAGTAACTAAAACATGTAAAAACCCTCAGATTAGTCTGATGTAAATTTTTCATAACATGAACTAAGTTGCCTAATATTATTATATTGATTTGTTTTTGTACTATAACTAATCTGCTAAGATGAAGTAGTGCTACTTGGATACAGTGGTGTAGGTCAATAAGCTCAACAACTCCAGAGGTTAAGACAGGAGTATTGCAAGTTCCAAACTAGACTGAGCAACTTAGTGAGACCCTGTCTCAAAATAAAGCACAAAGGGGTGGGAATGTAGCTCAGTAGAAAAAGGCTTGCCTAGCACATGGAAGCTCCTGGGTTCAATCCCCATTACCACCACCAAAAAAAAAAAAAAAATGAAGCATTTTCTATAAATGCTATTTTATAGATTGCCATTGGCACATGATCTATACTCAGGTTCTCTGAACCCCCTCTAATTACCAACCCATTGCCTAGAAATTTATCTCTCTTTCTGACAAAGCTACATTTTTAATTATTTGTTTCATATATTTATTTAAAAAGTGCATTGATTGCTAGACAGCAGTGTAACAAAGTGAGAATGACTTGGAAACTGGAGATTAAATTCTGGCTATGTTACTACGATCTTGGGAATATTACATAGTCTATGGAAAACCAATCTTAAATAGATGTTTGCAGTGACAAAGGGTGTTTATGAAAGTGTTTTGTAAACTGAAAATATTGTATGAAGTTTAGATATTAAGCATAATAGCCAAATCTGAGTATTTCATTGTGTCTAAGGTTTTAATTCATGCTCAAGTACTTTGTCTTTTGGCCAAACTTTATTGCTTTGTTATATTTCCTCTACAGTGTATCTTACGGTTGTGATCAGACACAGTAATAAAATTCTTTTATCAGTCTTGTTTTAATGCTAATTGCTGGTGAACCACATATATAGTGGTATGTCATTTCCTCTTGTTTTAAACCAACCCTATTTCTTACGTGTAAGTTTCTCTCAATTTGGTATTGAATCTTGAGACCATTACCCTACTGCAGCCAAATACAATTTAAGAATTGCCACATATATCTTAAGATATATGCCTCAGTCAGGCCACCTTTTGAAAATAAAATGACATTTTATTTTCAAATAAAATAAATTCCTTTTTAGTTTTTCTAAAGGTCATGTCATATTTTATTCGAGCATTTCAAGACAATTAGGTCTTACTATTATTTTTAATGACCATCACTATCACAAACCATCATCAAAACCTTAGTATAAATTAGCAAATTGTCTTTAGCCCCAAGATAACTTTATATAGCCTTATAGTTAAAACCTCGACTAAACCAATGTGACTGAGAACCATAAAACTAAACTTTCAAATCTGATTTTGCCCTTATCTTATCACAGTATAATAAAAAAAATACACTGCCTATTCTTTATTTCAGTGGTTAGAGCTAGTTATTTTCTCAACACTTTCATATAGAGTATAGTGATAACTACACTAAAAAGTTTAACCATGACAGTTTAGGTACAATTTAAATTCCCAATATTAATTATCTCTTCTCTGTCTTCACGTGAAAAGCCATTGGTTCAATTGCAAATTTCACTTGAGACATAAAATATTTTGTCATTGGTAATCTGATTATTCTTTCTTTTTTCTCTGTTTCCATATCTGGACAGTCAAGTGTCACCAAAGGAAGTTGAGATTCTTTGTGAATCTCTATTGTATTTCCAAACCATTTCTAATATCCTTAAGTCTAAAACTCCAACCTAATCTTTATCACTTTGCCTTTTAGTAATCCTAACATTGACAAAGAGATTTTTTAAGAATTTTGCTCCTTCAACTTCTTAGCACTTCAAATCTATATCTTCCCATTTTATGTATCAATTCTACTTTCTCTTCTATCTACGGAATAACTGTCCTTTATTTGTAATGATAACTCTTAAACCCATGTCTTCCTTTTCAAGAATATTGCTTCATCTGCCATCTATGTCTATAGGCAGGACAGGCTTATGACAAATTAAGTAAGAAAAATTTTGTCTTTTCTCCTATATGTTAATATTTTCTCTGGCTGCAATCTTGGCCACAGGAGCCCTTTCCAAGAAATAATGTAGTTCTCTCAATTATTAGTTAGATTTTTAACTGTTGCTTAATAAGTATTATGATATTAGCAACTGATTATTATAAAAAGATCAGAAATAATTACATTTAAATTTGGAGGTGAGAGAGTGAAGAAACCTACCAGCTTCAAAACCCTTACATGGGTAAATCCCTAAGAATGAGATTTCAACCATTACCAAAGGAAGTAATTTGGGCAGCTGTGCCTTTTAAAATCCCTCTTGAATCACACCAGCTAGATAAATGCCTATTTTGACTACTTTCAGATTGATCCTTTCACAATTTGCAATGTTATTTTTTCCACAGTTTCAGTGAGTATGTTTCAGAGCTACTTAATAAATGGCAAATGTCCACATGGTAGAATTTAAGAGAGTCCTGTTTAGTGCTTGTTTTTATAATGTTACTATGAAATATTGTATCAGTCAGTGCTTACTAGAGAAACAAATTTAATGCAAGATATACAAATATATAAGAATTCACAATATTTGTTTACAATGGCCACTTTAAGAATCAGGTGTGGAAAGGTACAAAAGGGCTAGCTGTGCACTGGAAATCTGAAGGATCCAGTCAAAGCCTACAGTTCACTGTGGTGTCCTATGTGAGTCCATATAGGAGGCCAGAGGGTCTGTGACGGGAGACTGAAAGATCTATGCTGGAGGCTGAAGAATCTATGCTGAAAGACTAAAGAGTCTGGCCTGGAAGCCGGGAGATGATGTCCAAGATGAAGGTGAAGACTGGAGCTCCTCTGGGGAAGCAGGAGGTGAGCATTCCTTCTTCCTTTCCCTTTTATACCATTCGGGTGACAAACCCACCCAGGGTGGGTCTTCTGTTTTCAGTAAATCCCCTCAGCCACACCCAGATCTAATTTAGTTGGGAATTTCTTACTCAAATTGACACGATCACTTAACTATCACAAATATTTTGCAATATATCTGAGTACTAGTTAAGCATATTTTATAAAAATCTTCTGGAGCAATTCAGAGCACAGTATTTTAAGGTGGTTAATATTTTGTGTAAAAAAAACTCTTCTTTTGACTTTTATTAGTACCTGTTTGAAGTACATAAAGATTACATTCACTGTAGGGAATTGACACATGTACACAACACATCTCAATTCCCTTCTTTTTCATCCCTTTCATATTTCCAGATTCAGATTCATTTATCCTATAAGACTTTATGAAGTCAATCATAATGTACACAGATTGAAAACCAGACTAATAGGCCAAAGAACATATAAAACATATAAGACAATTGTACAAAGTCAAGGTACACTTTTAGGTACATTGTCTGTGCTGGATTACAATAACTTTTTTTCTTTCTCGTTTTTACTATTATATGTCTTTTATTTTGCACTTTAGAAATATTGAGTTTTTCATATAATAGAAGCCTTCAGCTTGTATAAAATCCCAGTTTTTAATTAAGATAGTGTATTTAAGGTTATTAGTTAATACTTCTTGTAGAAATCCATTAATCTCAACTAATATGGGACACAATTTTCTATTCATAGGCTTTAGGCTATGATATTCTTTCTTCTTTATTGGACAAAACCTTTAAACAAATAATTAAGTAGAGAATATCTACAGTTTGAAATAGGTTCACTGTGGTTTCTTTGTCATAGTTTTAATATTTGATATATTGTATATGTTGTTTTGGAGGACAGCATTGCTGAATTCTGTAGATTGAGTATTCTTAAATTAGTTCACAGAAACATTAATATCATTTTATATTATACCAAACATGTATAGTCTTTCCTTCAAAGACATCACTTGATCTTTATTTTTATTTCATTATTCCAAGGAATAGCTCCATCTTCTGAATCATCAACTCTAGCTTCCCTTCAGTTACAGTTTGATGAAATTCCTATTCTTCAACCTTCTGTTTCATGGCATTGATTTTTGCTGTAGTTAGCGAGTTTTTTTTTTTTCCTAAAATGGACTGCTGCCAATCCACAATATTTTTAAATCTATTTTCCTACTCCGCATGGAGATAAAAGAGAGGGAGTGAGGGAAGCTCTGGGGATTCACGGTAGGCCTCTCCTGTGTTTCATTTTCCATTTGAGTGGCTTAATAAGAATAGAATAATTCCTCTTGTCTCTTTAATGTGAGTCCTGGGAACTGTGACTGGCTGATTAGTCGACTTGTATTTCCCAACCCTCTCTGAAATTACTGTCTTGATGGCTCTTGAAATTTTTTGTAGTACTCAATCACTGGATAGTAACAATTATTTCACCATCCACAATGTGAGATTGATTTTTGAGGAAAGCAATAATCTTTACTTTTGCTTTACCCTTTTGTATTTTGGACACAGTAATCAAGACTTCCGATGAATGAGCCTTCAACATATTCTTATTTATTCAAATTTGGGATTGTCAAATCATCTTAGCATGAATAAAATGGCAAGTATTCCATGATCAGAAACATTGATATTTGACTAAAGTTTTGTGATCATTGCAGACATGCAGGGGAGTATAAGTCACTAAATTAAAGGACTAGCTCCCTCCTGAATCACACTGTTGCTTGCAATTTTGTTCTACTGGACCTCTCTGTAAGCCTTAGAGAAGAAAGTACAGTTTAGGAAACTGACATACATGACAAGCCTTAAATTCTTGATCTACATGGCTCAAACACCACTTAGATAAGGTTTTAGGGGAGATCATTATCTAACTGTTCAGGACAAATGGGTTTGGCCACCTGGACTATGTATTTTGAGATTGTACTTATTAATACTACTAATAACTAAGAATACCATTAAGAAGGGGAAAGTAGTAGGAAAAAGCACATGGGAAAATTTAAAAACCACACCAATTCATTATGTTCTATCTCCAGCTGCTGCTCTCCATAAAAGAATGTGACTGATTACTCACAGAGGACAGTATATTACCTCCCTGTAAAAGATGACTAAGACAATACCTCCAGAAGTCTTTATTATCTTCTACCTAACCAGGGTTTCAGTCAAAATTCATCCTAAAAATATTTAGAAGTACTGGAAATATTGTATTTGCTTTATTTGAAATTAGTTCTCATTTCAACCAAACCAGTTTGCCCAAACTGATCAAGTCAGCAAAAGAGTCATAAAACTCCTGAGCAGTAAACTATTATAGCTTGAAATTAAAGATAATAAAATGGATGAGGATGATAATAAGGTTTCAAGAGTGGGAACAAAGCATAGAGGAGAAAAGGTTTATTGTAGAGCATGTAAAGCTAAATAATAAAGTTTCCAAGAGCAAAGATAATGATGGTATGTACAAGAAACTGATATAGAAATTTATTATCATAAGAGAGAGTTCATTTCTATATACATATAAAGTGTGTGTGTGTGTGTGTGTAGAAGACAGTAAATAAAATATTTATATCTCTTCCTTATCTAGCAGTCCTACCAAAATAATTGTTTTCTGGAAGAAATAAGAAGAAAACATTTAATTATTCAAATACAGCATTGAGCCAGGTGTGGTGGTACATGTCTGTAATTGCAGCACTCTGGGAGGCTGAGGCAGGAGGATCACAAGTTTGAGCTGGGGAAGTAGCTCAGTGTGGTGGCCCTGAGTTCAATCCCCAGTACCACAAAAAATGAATACATAAAAACATCTGAGCAGTAGGAAAATGATGCATAGCAACGCAGTCAGAATTTGACTGCAGAACAGATTTCAAAGGGACTTGAATGAGAAGACATTTTAATCGAAAAATTGTGGGATTGAGCGCAAGATGTGAAAATGAAGGGATAAGGAATGGGATGGGTGTAAATTTAAAGGGTAGCTAGTGTATCATGGGTCAAGACTGGGGAAGCATGAGCAAAGGAAGCAGTCACAGTTTCAAAGATATTGTTAGATAAGGTAGATTTGTAAGACATCTGAAATCTTTGTGCCAAATACAAAACTTTATACTTCTAAAGAACTCATCAAATTAACTACTTTTGAAGTTTGAAGTTCTTGGTTTGTTCTCACAGAAAAATGCTTTCAATTGGAATATTTAACAGCAATCTACCCACCTCCGCAGCATTCACTTGGCAAAGCAGAATAGAAAAAGCACTGAATATGAATTGAGTAGCTCCAGTTTTCTAATAGTTCAACCCAAAGTTAATGAAAATGTGTCCTTTTAATAGCTGCCTTAAGTGGTGAATAAAGAACTGTTTTATCTACCTATACTCTTTCATAACAGGTTACAATAAACTGATCTTTCAGGCGTGTTCAAATATAAGGGATTCTAGTTTATGGACTGCATTAACCTTAAATCTTGTTGTTACTGCTTCACAGGTACAAGCCATTTGCTTGTTCCTTACAATATCAGTGTGTGTGTGGTGGGGGGGGTAGAGCCCAATTATAATTTGAGAAGACAAAGCCGGAAGAACAGTGTTAAGATTTTACGATTTCATTTGATACTTTTGTCAACGAATATTTATTGATCAAATAAAGCAGATTGGACTTTTGAAAAAGTGTCTAATTAAGATGTGGTACACTTCCTTCTTTGGCAAGTTTTATAAGGTATGAGAAAATAGACACAATGATTTAAGTGATTTCTATTATTCTGTTCATAGGGAAAGGAAGTAGGGTTGTATGGTGTCTTATTTACTTCCTCGTTGCTGTGACAAAGTATCCAACACCCAAAGTTAAAGGAGAAAAGGTTTATTTTAGCTCTCGGTTGGTAGAGGTTTCAGTTCAGAGATGGCAGGCTCAAGGTAGAGCAGCATGGCAAAATGGTATGGCAGAAGAGAAGCAGTCCATGGCATGGCAGGCAAGAAGTAGCAAGCAATGACCCTCCCTTTCCCTTTTATTCCATTCAGTCTATGATCCTATTGGTTGGTTCCACCCATACTCAGTGTGAGATTCCCATTGTCCACACCCAAAACTATGCTAAGCCAATCATTGGATTGACCCAGTTATCACACTTCTAATCCAGTATCACACACTCATGATCCAGCCACCTCCCAAAGCCCCACCTATGAGTGCATGAGGCTTTGCAGTGATATCTAGATACAAGCCACAGCATAAGGCAACTGGGTGTCACTATTTTCAATCCAGTATTTCTTCTGGGGCCTCTCTGCTTCTCACTTCACAGTCTATCCACCCTTTAAATCAGCCCAGGAATTACAGGCATGGAAACAATAAATAAAATCTAGAAACCAATTAAAACATTGTATCTACCCCCAAAACAACTGTTCTTTCTAAAAGTACAGCAGTTTCTGCCAAGCTGAATACCCAAAGCCTCCAAATAAACTAAAAGCTTGACTCTCATCCATTACTCAAATAGAGAAGCTCTTGGAATATATATTTGTGTACATGCTGATCTTATTAGGAAAGAAAATTGAGCAGGTAATTTATATGTTCTTTCAAGTATTTGTCAAATCATAGCTTGCACCAGATTTCTGATTTTGACTGTAAGTCTAAGAGACTTGGCAAATGTGGAGAATGTTTCTTCAAGGGAGACAATACAATTTGCCTTTATTGCCATAATCTTCACCACTAATGTTGAATATGTTATTCATTTTACAAGATACAGGATTCATTTACAGGATACAGGAACTCCAATGGAGTTCATTCAGTAGATATCAGTAAATTATTCCACAAAGTCTGTGTTAACGTACAGTGTCCAGAGGAGAAAAACATTACTCATATCTGCATTAGCATTTTCATTTTATTGCAGTGAAATGTAATTTTTTTTTATTTTTAAGTGCTAAAAAATGCTGCTACCAAATGTACTCCAAAGATCAGGTAAAAACTATCGACTAGCTTTTAAAAAGCTGCTTATTTAAATACAAATATCAGCTGATATCCAAGGGAAATAGACTTCATAATATTTGCCTATTTGTTCACCCTGTCCCAAGACAATTGATACTTTCTGGTTCTTTTGTGTGATTACTTATGTAATTTCTGATTCAATGCTTGGTCAGTAATTAGGCAAATGGGCAAGAAAAGTTCTAGTATCACTGATTGACTCTGGTGATTCAGAGAAAACAAGGGACACTGGTTACAGCAACTGCAAAGAATGATCATTGAGTATCTGACAATGTGGACTGGGCATAAATGTGCAGGTGTGCACGTAAGAGAGAAAGAGATCTAGAGACAGAAAGAGAATGGAGAATTAGTAGTGATTCTTGGCAAGTACAAAGACAAAAATAATTTTAAAAGCAATGGATAACAACCTATAAAATAAGCCAATTTTGTTTGTTACTAAGGAGAAATTGTTGTGCTTAGTGCTAGCAAATATTTTTCCTTCGAAAAGCCTATTTGGATGATTTGTCTGACTTTTCATTTTCAAATTTCTATGATTAGTGATATATAAACTGGATTTTAAGTTACAAAAATTTGAGGTTAGGCAACAAAAAATAAAAATGAATTTAAAACTATTGCCATCCATTATTTGAGTTAATAATAGCAAAAGTGTGTACTCGTCATTTGAAATAAAAGAGCTCTCGGAATTTTATGAGACATAATTAAATATACTTCAAAATTTAGTGGTTTCAGTTGAGCATACAAGCAGTTCTCAAATGGGTTTGGGTTTATTTATGGTATTAACATTTTAAATGCCATCCCTAGCATGTATGTAAATTGCAGAGTACAGCCTAATGATTTGATTAGTGTAGCAGTGAGTGGATCTCTATAATGGTGAGCCACACCCCTCTGGACCTTTCCTTGCAATGCACAAATGTTAACTGGATATTGCAAGGAGTATGATATTGAAAATGATACTGACTCCAAAATGTCCATTTTGCCCCTACATGCTAACAAACATGGTCTTTTACTGGTTTACATATTCTTTCAGTTTATTAAAAAGTGTATTGTGGAGGTTCTTGAGTATATATACATAATTAATTACATGGGCCTCTGTGTCCAGGCACTTAAATTCTTGTTAAACAGGGTGAATCACATTATAAGGGAGGGGAAGAAAGAGAGGCGATGTCCCCAGGTAATAGTTGATAATCTATAGGGATCTTTTTCTGTTTCAGTTCTAACAAGGACTGGGATTTGACAAGTAAAAACAGAAAGGAGAGAAAAAATGACCGTGGCTTCTCAATCTGTAATAAAAACTCAAGACATGCTGATTTCCATCTTTGGGATAAGATTAAAGACTACTAGAAGAGATCTAAGATCTATCTCTTAAAAGGCATCCCCCCATGGTGCCCCAAAGTGTCACACTTTTGAACTAAGATGAAGAAAACTCTTATTGCAGTTATTATTTACCATCTCAAAGCAGAAATTCATTAACCCTTTATTATCCATCTAATAGTATCTTAACATGAGTTATTTTCTCAGGTGAGGTGCAAGAGCCTAGCAAAACTTAACAGGAAATAACACTGTAAGTGAGTGAGAGTTACATGGAGAAAGGTACAGAGGCGCTTTTCCAGTCAAATAGGTCTGAATGAGGAACCTGGGCAGTTGGAGACATGATAGAAAAGCAATGGAGGACAGGGCCCAGAAGAGGAAGAGGAAGATGACACAGGTATAGGCCAAAAATTCTATCTTCCTCTTTTATAGTTTTGTTAAGTACACTAGCCTAGTCTAATGCAGTATACTCTTGAGTATGGCATCTATTATTTTCTTCCACCTTTGTTGAACAAAAAGGATGGCCATGATGGTGAAAAATAACATTTGACAACCACAGGCCACCTCCTCTACCATATTAGTCCTTTTTATTTTAGTGTCAGATACAAGGAAGAAAGATATAATCTAGCTTGGCTTGCAGGAGACCAGGATATTGTCTTCCCCTGAAGGCATTAAACACCAATATGAGAAGAAAAGTTTTAACAAAAAGTGGAGTACAATACTAATTAATTGGAAGCAATTGTAAAATTTG
Organism: Hystrix cristata; assembly: GCA_004026905.1. Classification (NCBI taxonomy): domain Eukaryota; kingdom Metazoa; phylum Chordata; class Mammalia; order Rodentia; family Hystricidae; genus Hystrix; species Hystrix cristata. Next base: position 29,492 of record PVJO010017248.1, on the reverse strand, counting down.
GGGGGGATGGTTAACAGACCATAAAAGTCACACATCAGAGAATTATGGACTAATGAGTGACTCTTTTTGTCTCTATAGCGTAGGTGGATATGGAAGTTGAGGAAAAATATCAGCCTCAAACCAGTAGAGTGAATCAGCAGGAAATCAATTAGGTTGTAGAAATCCCTTATTTTTAATCTTTAAAATGCCTCTACATGGAGTCTGGCTGTGAAAAAGAAGAGCAATATTGATAAAAAGCTGGAAGTTGCATACCATGAGTAATTCATTTGTGTTTTTTAACCCTTGACTACCTTCATTTTCAGGCATGAATTAACAAGGGAAAAAGAAAAAAAAAAGACACTATCTCTGTGTAGTCCTAAATAGAGGGTTGAAAAAGGTGAAAACACTCCTGTCTTATTAAAATGCAGGTTCTCATTTTCCAGATTGAAAATCTTTTCATTATTAATAATAAATACCTCTTCAGATTGTATTTTTTAGAAATATCCTGTTTGTTTGGAGACAGAAAAGCTAGAATGACTCTCCTGTAAATAGACCCAAATAAGCAACAAAATGGAGACTATGCCTTAACATAATTAAGGCTTTTCTGTATTAAGAAGAGGAGGATAAAGAGTAATGTAATTACCATCTACAATAAAATTAATGAAGTTTATGTAGAGAAAAAGAAGCTACTGATTACTTGTCCTCTATGACCATGAAAGACTTTGCAGAGAGGGGACAATCCCTTAATTTCATACGAGGACAGATCTTGGTTGTCCAAAAGCATTTTTTTTTCTGCCTTAGGTTGGGGCGAAGAAAAGAAACCTATGAAAATGAATACTACGTGAGAGATGTTGTGGAGTCTTAAAATTATTATTGAGGAATAATAATCATAAATTTGTAGGAGACATAAGAATTTGCTATAATATTCATCATGACATTTTGAATGAAATTATTTTTAGACATCAAAAATGATGATAGCATTTTGACATAATTTTTTAAATTTATCTGTATTTTCCAATAATCATACCACGATGTATTAAAAAGTGTTAATGATGATAGATGAAAAGAGATCTGTATTTTCTATGGATTGAACTTTCCTACTTTTTCAAAAAGTTTTTTTAATTTTATTTTAATGTTACATGTTAGATATACATAGTGATAACATTCATCATAGGGAATTTGTATGTGTACATGATATATCTTGCTGCTTCTTTTTTTCCCAAACCACTTTGATAATTTTCAGTAATTCTTTTGTCTGCTCCTTCATTCCTCATTTAAGCTTCAAAAAATTATTCAATAACCATTTTAAGCACCAGTGTTGTAATATATTAAGTGTACGGATACAAATATATATAAAGCACATACTCAACCTTCATGTTACAGATGTCTTTGATTTGTTTTAACTTTTCAACCTTATGATGGCTCAAAAATGATACACATTTGATAGAAACTGCACTTCAAATTTTTTATCTTTTCCTTGGCTAGCAATATATCCTCTCGTGTTCTTTTGTGATGTTGAGTAGTGGCAACAAGCTACAGCTCCTAGTCAGGTGTGTGGTCATGAGAGTAAGTGTCTAATACTCTATAGCACACTGGACTACTGAACTATAGTGTTTAGTAAATAAGGTATAGTATAAGTATTTTAAATGTAAGATATTTTCAGCATACAATGGGTTTATCTAGAGTAACCTCTCTGTAAATTAGAAAGCATCTACATTTACAGTCTTACTGAGACAAAGGGGTACTAAAGTTATGAATAGGATGTTATGGAAGCGCAGATGAATGAAGTCCTCAAGGTGTGCTTAACGTTAAAAATACAAAAATAAATCTAGATGAGATGAATAGAATATACCATAAGTAAACAGGGGGGAAAGCATTTTAGGTACAAGACACACACTTTGCAAAAGCACAGAGTTGTGCAAGGGCTGATCATGTGTAGGAAGTGGTAAGAAGCTCAGTGAAAAAGAAAGAACACTCAAGGTTAGCATCTAGGCTTACGGGTTAGCACAATAAGGTAAATGATGAAGCCATTTACTGAAATTAGAAAAAGTGAGAGGAAAAATTCATTTTGGCAGTTTAAAGTCAGAGATGTAGATTGAAAAATTCAATAAATTCCATTGTCTATGTTGAATACAGTAGCCTAGAGGAAGTACAAGTGGATTTCTAAAAGTTCAGAAGGATGGTCTGGCTGAAGATGTAATTTATGATTTATTAGCACAGAGGCATAAGATCACTTAGGGAAGAAAGTGTAAAATGGGAAAAGTCAAAGACTGAGGATAAAACACGAAGAAATGGTAACTTTTTGAAAGAAGAGGAACACCTCCCCCAAAAAGAAAGACACAGAGAAAAGAAGATAAATGCGATATTGTCTTAGGAACCAAAAGAAAGACAAGAGGTTATTTCAGTAAGAAGGAGAGACCAATGTGATCATGGACTGTAATAATAAGATAGTCATTATGGATGTTGGCAATTTCAATGGACCAGTGAAGTGGAAACAAAATTATAGTAAATTGAGGAGTGACTGAACAGTGTACAGATTGAAATGATGACAGTAGACAACTCTGCAAGAAAAACTTGGGTATTATGGAGAAGCAAAGAATGGTGCAGTAGCTAGGAGTTGCAGAAGGTCAAGGGGAGCCATTAAGATAAAGATGATGAATACTCGAGCATTTTCCAAGGCTATTTAGAAGAACTAATAGGAAAGGAGACAGTAGGAGAGAGAGAGAGAGGATGACTGGGGGTTGGGATGGAAGAGTGGATGGATTGGCATCACCTGTAAGCCATCAGAATGCAACAGGTTTAAGAACATATTTGGGTATATTAGCTTTAGATCAGAAGTGGGTGACTGCTTGCATTGTGATATGAGAGAAAGAAAACAGGTGTTGAGCAGGTATTTTTATCAGTGGAATGGAAGAAAATTTTGAAGCATTCTCTTATGATTTTTTTTTAATTTTGTTTTGTTTGAGACAGAGTCTGTCTGTATAGTTCAGGCTGGCCTTGAACTCACTACAGGGAGAGTGAATTCAACTACATGGGAGAACTCACATAGCCCAGGCTGGCCACAAACTCATGGCAATCCTCCTGCCTCAGCCTCCCGAGTGCTGGGATTACAGGTGTGCACCACCACACCCAGCTCTATGGTGGTTTTTAACATAATTACAAGTAAGATTTTCTGAAGGGACACAGGATGGTGGTAATAGGCGAGTAGAGAAGGTTTCTTTTTTTTTTTATTTTAAACCAAGAACATGTATTGGTACATTTTACATACAATGGTCACATTCATCACATTTATTTTGTACCTGTACATGATGCATCTTAGTTCTCCCCCCTCTTCCCCACCCCTCCCCTCTGTTCCCTCCCTCCCTATTTACAGCAGGTTTATTCATAATTTTCCATATTTTCCCTTTCCCTTTTCTTTCCTTTGTTGCCTTTCTGCTTTTCCCCTTCTTTCAAATAGCTCTTGCGAAGAGAGGAAGACAGAGAGGTTACTAAGTGACATTGAAAGCAAGTTGAGATTAGAGACTTTGAATTTGCATTAGATCAATTTGTAATTTTCTCCAACATTCTGGAGTTTAACATAGTACAGCAAAGGAAGTGGATAGAAGGCTTGGATTTTATCATGTTGATACTACCTCAGGAAAATGAATAAGATGATTGAGAAAATTGGCAAGAGAATAATTGAAGTGATAGATAATGAGATCTAGGCTAAAGCTGAGACAGGAAATTTTACCCTTATTGGGTTCCAAAGAGAACTGTAGCCTATGTAAGTAGGCAGAAAGTAGAATTATATAATATCTAGATTCTCTAATACGTCAAAACATCACCAAGCGTCATTGCACAATGGAACCAACTGGACATACTACATAGTCTTAGCAGAAAGGCAAATATGAGAATCAAGCACTAGAAGGGAACGAATGTTAAATCTAAAATGCTAAATCCTCTAAAATAGAATTTTAGTAGGAGGGCCTTCACAGAGAAAAACTCAACCTGCAAGTATATGGTGTGAAATAATTAATAAAGCAAACACATGGGTTTAGACTTAGTAAGACAGTAAAGGCATAATGCAAAATTCTGGCAGTAGCTTTGTATGTTGTACCACCTCTTGCTTGAAGAGTTGTGTGCAGTTGACTTAGAGGAACAAGAACTATGACAGAGGAAGAAATTGACTGACTTGGTATAATGAATGAAGGAAAGTGATGACACTTGAGGACAGGGAGAATTAGGAAGGGGATGTTTATAAGAAAATAATGATGAGTTCTGTCTTGGACTTGAGGAATCTATAATAATGATGAATAGCTATGTAAACATATTTAGTAGGAGCCATGAGGCTGTAAGTAGCCTGAAGATCATTTTTTGGCAAGGGGCGGGGGTGGTGGCTCTCATCCACACAAATATTCAAAAACATGAAAATAAATCTTTGGAGAGAAGAGTAAAAAAAACCAGGAGACTTAAAAGCTGATTTCATGCAAAGATATAGAAGGAAAATAATCAGTGAAATAAATAAAGAATGAATATCCAGGGAGAAAGGAATAGAATCCTGATAGTGTTATGAAAATCGAAGAAAGTATTTCAGGGTAGAGGTGATGGGCATCAACATGCTATGGAGAGATTCTTTAAATTTCAGAGATTTTTTTCTTATTTATTTATTTATTTATTTATTTATTTATTTTGCTTTTTTTTTTTTTTTTTGAGACAGGGTCTCTCTATAAAGTCCAATCTGGTCTTGAATTTGAGATCCTCTTGCCTCAACCTCCAATGTGCCACCGTGCCTGAGCTGAGAATGTGGATTCCTTAACAAGAGGCCATTGATATACTCTTCAAAGAGCAGCTTTCCTGGTACAGTAGAGCAGAAATAAAACTGAAGAGGTACATGTAGAAAGAAGAGGAACCATATATAACCTATATGAGAAGTATGACCATGGGAGGAAAAGAAAAGAAGGTGAATAGCTAGAGGAGGTAGTAGGATTAAATAAAAACAAATATGTTTTAAAGATCGGGCAGAAGGTACGCCACCAAGAAGTTGTTAAAGATTGAAATATATGATTATTATTACAAACAAGTTTTGTTGCAAAATCTAGTTATTTACCCAATCCGTGAAGGCATCAAACAATAAACAGAGCCAATAAGATTTGTAATTGATTGTGCATTGGTATTAAAATACTAATACTACCGCCATATCAGCTCATGTTTCATCGTTTGCAATTACCCTGACAATGTATTCTGTAATTTCATTCTTTTGGAAATGATTCTCAAGAGTTTATGTTGCAGTATAAATGTGCAGATATGAACAGAGAAATGCAAAAGTCTTCCTCAATTATTATAAACATGATTTATTTAGAAGTAGTTCAACCATGTAAATATACTTTGTAACTTCACAGAGAGCTGCATTGTTCTGTTTTGCTAATGGGAAGAGCAGAAAAATAGTGGAGAAAGGAAGGAATAACCACTGTGTTGGAAATTAGCTTCTTTTTAAATTAATTAATTTTATTGGTACATTGAGATATACATAGTGATCATATTCATCATAGGGAATTTGTAACTGTACGTGATATATCTTGACTTTCCCACTTCCTAACCCCCCTTGCTTCAACTTCTCTTCCCCTCCTTATTTACAACAGTTTTGTTTCCATCTTTCCATTTTTTTCTTTCTTCTCTTTTCCTTGTTCCTTCCTTCCACCTTCTTCCCTAGTTCCCCTTCCCCTTTGGACATTTTCTTCCTATTTCACAATATCTAGTGAAATAGGATGCATTTTGTTCCTTATTTTCACTTTTGGTTTCTCATACCACAGAACAATGTGATATACACTCGTGTGTGACCAATTACTTTCACTTAACAGTATGTTCTCAAGGTGCATCCATCTACCTAGAAATGTCTCAAGTTTATCTTTCTTTATAGCTGAGTAGTACTCCACTGTATTAAAAAAAAAACCCACATCTTTATCCATTCATGGGTTCATACTGTTTCCAAGATTTACCTATTACAAATTGTGCTACTAAAAACATGGATGTGCATGTATCACTGTGGTATGATGCTTTTAATTCTTCTGCGAAGATACCAAGAAGGGAAATAGCTGGGCCAAATGGAACTTCTAGTTGTAGGTTTTTGAGCAGTTTTCACACTGATATCCACAATTGATGCAGCAACCTACACTCTCACCAACCAACAGTGGAGGAGGGTTCCTTTTTTCCCCACAGCTCCACCAGCATTTGTTATTGGTTGATTTCTTGATAATAGCCATTCTTTGTGGAGTGAGATAGAATCTCAACATTGTTTTAATTTGCATCTGTCAAATGACCTGTGATGGTAAACATTTTCCATATATTTATTTGCCATTTGTACATCTCAGAAGTATTTATTCATTTCAGATGCCCATTTTTGGATTGGGTCTTTAAATTTGAGGGATCTGATTATGTTTAGTTCTTTATATATTGTAGACATTAGACCTTTGTCTGAGGAACAGCTGGCAGAAAGTTCTTCTCACTCTGTGGGTTCTCTCTTTACTCTGTTGGTGATTTCTTTTGCTGTGCAAAGTGTTTTAATAAGATGAGATTCCAGTTGTTGATTCTTTTCATGGGTCTAGTTTTAGTTTTAGTTTTTGTTTTCAGCATGTGGAAAGTCAGTTTTTCCAGAACCACTTATTGAAGAGGTTATCCTTCTTCCAGTGAGGGTGTTTGGCCCCTTTGCCAAAGGTGAGGTGGTTGGGTGTGCTTGGGGTTGTTTCTGCATCTTCTAACCTGTTCCATTGATCCTTGGGTTTTTGTTTTGGTTTTTTTTTGGGGGGTGTTGTTGTTGTTGTTGTTGTTTGCAGGTACCATGCTATTTTTTTATCACAGTAGCTTTGTAGTATAAATTTGAGTTAGGGATTGTTATGCCTCCTACCTTGCCTTTGTTGCCCAGAACTGTTTTTGCTATTCTTGGTCTTTTCTTGTTCCAAATGAATTCTAGGATTTTTCTCTAATTCTATGAACTATGCTATTGGTATTTTGATGAGGATTGCATTAAACCTGTGTAGTAATTTAGGAAGTATGGCCATTTTCACTATATTGGTTCTTCTTACCCAAGAACAAGAGACATCTTTCCATTTTCTGATACCCTCTTGTGATCTCCTTTCTCAGAGTACTGTAATTTTTTAATGCAAAGTTCTTTTACTTCCTTAGTTAGATTGATTCCTAATTATTTCATTTTTTTGGATACTGTTGTGAAAGGTTGGTTAATTTTTTTCCTCAGTGAGTTTATTTGTGTACAGGAATGCTATTGATTTTTGAATGTTGATTGTGTATCCAGCTACATGACTGAACTTGCTGATCAAATCTAGAAGTCTTTTGGTGGAATTCTTGGGGTCTTCCATGTAGAGTATTATGTCATGCACAAATAATGATAATTTAACTTCTTCCTTCCCTAGCTTTATTCCTTTTATTTCTTTCTCTTGTCTAGTTGTTCTGGCTGTTTCTAGAACTATATTGAATAGAGGTGGTGATAGTGGAAATCCTTGTCTTGTTCCTGATTTTAGAGTGAAAGTTTTCAGTTTTTGACTATTTAGTATGATGTGGCTGTTGGTTTGTCATAGATGGCTTTTATCAGATTGAGATAAAGACAATCTATTCCCATTTTCTGTAGAATTTTTATCATGAATGGGTGTTAGACCTTCAGAGGTCCTGCCCGTCCTATGGGCTGCTTTGCCCTTTCATAAAGTCCTACCTATGCCTCTGTTTTGTTTGATCTACAAGTCTCTTATTTCATGTCGATTTTGGCATCAGGATATGTTTTTCTCTGCATTTCCAATTACCTGGACTTTAGTAATTTTCTTGGAGAAACTCCAGTATGACTCCTCTTCTATTCAGCCATGTTGACTCCCTTAGCTTCTGTTTTGTGCCTTGTTCTTTATGATGTTTCCCCCTTTACCACAGTGGTGAGTAGAAAGAAGGGTATAGCCTTGAATTTAGAAAGACTTTCAATTTGACCTATGTTTGAGCTATGACACTAAATTAGCTGTGGGCAATTAATCTATTTGAAGTTTGTTTTCTTTTTTTGCTTGTTTGTTTGTAAAATAGGGATAATGATATGTATTTTGTAGAATTTTGAGTATTTAATGAGGTAACTTTTGTGAAAATAGAACATTACCTAACGTACATTTTTTGCCTTTTTCTTATTGTATTTTCCTCTTCTTCAAACCTAACCACTGTTTTCTATAAAACTGGACATTATTTTCATTGTTTTTATTCATATAAGCCATAACACTTATAGATAATGCATTCTAGAATAACTAACAATCATAAATGTGGTGGTCTTGGTAATGTAAAGAAATGTTTTCAAAGGGTACCTTCAACAAATGAGAAGAAAAAATACACCATCAAATAGTAGTAATGATATCTACCTTTAAAGGACCAACCTCTATTTTTTTGTATTGTATTACATTATTCAAGAGAGTTAAAAAGGAGGGCGATAAGGACACATTATTTTGATGGAGGAAAATGTTCTGTCACCTTTCCAATCCTTAGAATCAAGATTTACTCTTTCAGGAGATTGTTTTGCAATCTCCACCATCACCAAATTTTCCTTCAAAAGGATAAAACCTATTTTCAATTTAGTTACTTGAAGGTATTTAAATAAAACAAAAAATGGTGGAAATGCAGAATGGTTTTTATTAAAATATTTGAATGAAATGTCGTGTATGATTGATGATAGCACATCTCCAATTCAATGTCAGCTGCCTTGAATCTTTTTTAGAATTAGATGGAATATAAATTATAAATGAATAAAATATAAATTAGTCAGACCCCAGCTGTCTTCTGTTCCATAAGGACTGTCAAAGTGCTTTAAATTGCAAATTAACTTTGCCTATGTCCCTACTATGGAATCTGAAGTGCCAAGTGTCTTTTCAGTTGATAGATACTTTAATCTCCTAAACCCTTAATACTTTGGTGTAATCATTTTTTAATTTTCACTACAAACTTACATTGGTAAAATAATATACGCTAGTTTGCTATCACTTTATATTGAATGCTAATGGTATTTTAAATGTTGTCATTTGGGTCACAGTCCAAGTTGATTGCTCAGAGTGATAGTTGTACCATCTACATGTTTATAATTACGGATAATCTAATTATTGATAGAAATGACATGGCCAATTGGCAGGTGGTCCTGAAGGTCTGGGCTAAGAGGGAAGGATATATTTATGCCAAGAATTGCCCAGGGATAGAGACACTTCTGAAATGGCAATGCCAGGAATTTAAATAAAAAGCTTAATAAATGTCCCAGGAGAAAATAGAGGAAGATGGAATAACTCAGGCTATTTTCCCTTTCTATGTCTGGGAAACATGTAAATCCTAGGTTTATTAGGAGGTGGAATTTCATTCATTTTTTTTTTCTGGGCTCTCCTCTTGTTCAAGAAAAAGAGTTGAACTAAAAATTTCTGATTTTTTTTAATAGACCAAATCTGCATAAAGCTTTCTCTGTACCCTCAGAAAGCAGGGGTTAAAGTGAGAGCTCTTATTCTGGGAAATTCTTCCCCACCTCCAATCCCTTTCCCTTCCTTGTGTACTGAATTGCTGTGTTTCCCAGATCCATCACTGTTCTACCACAAGTCATATATTTATTTTCCTGGGGGAACAAGCTTGTTCAGAGTAACCACTTTAGAGCACAATGGATTCCAGACAGACACAATGCAGAGTATCTGACTGTAAGGTTGATTCCAATTTAAGCCTTGTTGTTGCATGCAATTCCTTGAACATTAGCAGAAAACTGATGAGAATCTGGGTGGGATGTCTAGAAATAAGGTTTTGGGTTTCTCTTACTTTCTCATAACAGAGACACAATACCCGATACCCACATTTTAAAAAAGGAAACGTTTATTTTGGCTCACAGTTTGTAGAGGCTCCAGTCTATAGTCGGCTGACTCCAAGGCAAGGCGGAATGGCACAGGGACATAGCAGAGGAGAAAGAGCTCATGACAAGGGAGGCAGGAAGCAGTGAGAGATCAAGAGCAGAAGAAGGATACATATTCTTCCAGGCCATGTTTAGTCTCTGGCTATGTGACAGAAGAATGTGAAATGATGACTTAGCATCATGACTGTGTGCAGACTCACCAAACAGGTGTATCATGTTTGAGTCTTTCTCTAAGCAGTTTATGTAAGATAAATGAATTTTATCTTTGTCAATGTTGGGAGTTGGGAGGTGGAATGAAATTGGGATTCCAAACAACTTTGATGATCCCAAGTGGGTAAAAATTAAAACAAACAAACAAACAGAATTTATTAAAGGCAAACTCATTTAAGGAGAAATAACAGAATGCAGAAATTGGTACAATGTGTTGCTGAATTGGTTATGTATAAATATAGGAAATAATAGTGTTAGGCCTGCGGCAGTCATTGGAATCCCAGTAAGAAAATGTCCTGCTTGTAAATGGTGAACATTACCTTGTATATATAGATATATTAATGGCATGAAGGATACAAGATATATTCTGTGTTAATTTTTCATTACGTCTTCCATAGGAAATAATGCATTAACTTTCAGCATCTATGATCCAAATGAAATGTGCAGTATTTAGAGAGGGTTCAAGGGTAAATTAGGCAAAGTGATAGCTTTGAAAGTCTTAGAAAATTGCCCTTGTGAAGAAAAAAAAAAGCCTAGGCGAACTGATGGGTTAGCTTAAGCAGAGGTATTCATATAGAGGGCTATCATATGAGGGTAAAAAGGGTAGATCAACATTTTGTTTATTTAACATTTCTCTGTACTAAAAAATACTGAAAAGTTACACCTTTTTATAAGTAATGGGAAGGAGAACAAGAAATGGAGGGAGGGGGATAAAGAAGAAAAATGAATTTAAAGAAAAATAAAGAATTGGAAGATAAATGGTAATAGAGCTCTTGTAAATGGGAAGTAGAGGAGGGATTGGAGGGAGGGAGACGAAGAGGACCAATAAAGAAAGAAAGAAAGAAAGAAAGAAAGAAAGAAAGAAAGAAAGAAAGAAAGAAAGAAAGAAAGAAAGAGATAGAGAGAGATGTGTTTTTTTTTTTATTTCCAAGAACACATATTGGTACATTGTATACATAGTGATCACATTCATCTTAGTTAATTTGTACCTGTACATAATACATCTTGGTTCCCCCCTTCTTCCCCACACCTCCCTTCCACTCGCCCTCCCTTCCACTCTCCCTCCCTTCCCTATTTACAGTAGCTTTATTTACATTTTCCCCTTTTTCCCTTTCTTTTCTTTTTTCCTTTCCTTCTTTTCCCCTTTCTGCCTTTCTAATTCTCCTCCCTATTGAATATTATCTTTTTTTACTTAGTATCTATTATATTTTTTGTCCTTATTTATGTTTACAGTTTCTCATACCAGAGAAACAATTAGATATGTACTCATGTGTGTCTGATTTATTTCGGTTAAGAGTATCTTCTCAAGGTACATCCATTTACCTATAAATATCTCAAGTTTATCATTTTTATGGCAGAGTAATACTCCATTGCATAGAAAAACCACATCTTCTTTAGCCATTCATTAGTTATTGGGCATTTGGGTTGTTTCCAAGACTTAGCTACTACAAACTGTGTTGCTATAAACATGGTTGTACATGTATCACTGTGGTACCATGTTTTTAATTCTTCTGGGAAGACACCAAGCAGAGGAATCACTGGGTCAAATGGAACCTCTAATTTTGAGGAATCGCCACACTGATTTCCACAATGGTTGGATCAGTATGTGTTCCCACCAGCAATGGAGGAGATTCCTTTTTCCAACAGCCCTGCCAGCATTTGTTATTGGTTGATTTCTTGACGATAGCTTCTCTTTCTGGAGTGAGATGAAATCTTAGCGTTGTTTTAATTTGCATCTCTCAAATGACCAGTGATGTTGAACACTTTTTCATATATTTGTTTGCCATTTGTATTTCTTCATCTGAGAGGTGTCTATTCATTTCAGATGCCCATTTTTGGATTGAGTCTCTAAATTTGGGAGTCTGATTTTTTTGAGTTCTTTATATATTCTAGATGTTAGACTTTTGTCTGCGGAATGCTTGGTAAAAAATTTTTCCACTCTTTTGGTGATTTCTTTTGCTATGCAAAACTTAATAGGATGTGATCCCAAGTGCTGACCCTTTGTCCTGTTTCCCATGCAGTCTGGGTTCTGTTCGTAATTTTTTTTCCTACCCCTATGTCTTCAAGAGTTCTTCTTATTCTACCTTCCAGTAGATTTAGTGTTTCTGTTTTAATGTTTAGATCTCCGATCCACTTCGATTTTAGTTTTGTACATGGTGAAAGATATGTATCTAGTTTTGGTTTTCAGCATGTGGCAAGCCAATTTTTCCAGCACCATTTATCAAAGAGGCTATCTTTCTTCCAGTGAGGGTTTTTGGCTCCTTTGTCGAAGATGAGGTATTTGAGTGTGTTTGGAGTTGTTTCTGTGTCTTCTAACCTGTTCCACTGATCCTCAGGTCTGTCTTTTTGCCAGTGCTATGATGATTTTATCACAGTAGCTCTATAGTATAATTTCAAGTCAGGGATTGCGATTCTCCCTGCCTTGGCCCTGTTGTCCAGAACTGTTTTTGCTATTCTTGGTCTCTTCTGGTTCCAGATAAATTTCATATTTGCTTTCTCTAATTCTATGAAGTATGCTATTGGTATTTTGATTGGAATTGCATTAAATCTGTATAGTAATTTAGGAAGTACGACCATTTTCACTATGTTGGTTCTTCCTACCTGAGAACATGGGCTGTCTTTCCATTTTCTGATATCCCTTTCAATTTCCTTTTTTAGAGTACTATAGTTTTCACTGTAAAGCTTAAGATGTGTTAATGTACATGTACAAATCCCACATGATGAATATGATCGTTATGTACTGAATACATGTACTAATTTTTAAAAAGTAAAGGTAGATTTTAAAAATCCTGTTTGAAATTTCTTTGAATAAGGCAGTTACTTTGTGAAATTGTTTTAGTACCAACTGTCCTTATGTCAAAGTGGGTCCATTAGTAAGTTTCTGAAATGACTTTAAAGGAATATATACCAGTGAAATAGGGTTTATTGCTGGTTCAAAGAGAAAAAATGGATTCCTAATGATCCATTTTGTTTCTCAATGTAATTTGATAGTATTTGACCTTAGGGATGGTTTTAAATAATCAGTTTAATAGATTTTAAGATTTCCCAGACCTGTTTTACTTTCGTAAATTTTTAACACCACCCTGTTTTCTAGTTTTCAATGTGCCTACAGATTTGTCACTTATTCATCCTGGTTTCCTAGGTTGTATTCTTGCAAAATAATGTGACATATGTGAAAATATTTCTGGTTAATCATCATATGTTCTGGTTTATCAGATTATTCTAGTTCTTACTTAGTTTTCTACGTCTAGAATTTCTCTCCCTGTCCAAAGCAGTTATTTGTGAAAAGAGGCAGAAAGTAGGATGCTAACCTGTTTTCAAGTCACGTTTTATTCCATATTGAAATAAGTGCTCTTAACACAAACTTAGTTGAAGATATAAAATAAGGAATTAGAGAAAACTGAAAAATTTTAATGCATCACTAATTCACTGAGGATGAATGATTGAACACTGTCATAAAACCTGCCACAAGGATGTTTATTTTTCTTTCTCCCAATTTCATTGTGTCTATATCTAAATGACCAAGGCTGGGTGACCAAACAACTGGTAATTTTAGATAATTAGCTACTTGTTTGGGCTTAAAAATAATCAACACTCATTTTTGACTATTTTTTGACTTAAATTTTCAGTGGAAATTTCACTCGATTGGTTGCTTCACACAAAGTGAAACTGAGAATTGAAACAAACGAAAAGATGACCCCTTTGGCCTCAATTATAGTAATTGGATATTTCAAGCAAATTGTGAGTTTTGCTTCAAAGCTAGAAAAACGTTGGTATTAAATATTTATAAGTGGAAAATTTGTTCAAAACCTGCCTAAATCTCTAATTTCTGCCTTGGTTTATATGGTTTAAACATTAACTATAATTTGGGCTAAGTAAGAAAATGAATAATATACTGATTCCTGATAAGAATGACATTGTTTGAAGACAAATATAAATTTTCTTTCTGAGGGGAAATTTAGAAAGCGAGGGAAAGATGACAGATTCTATGCTGTCTCTTATATTTACCAGTCTAATATTGTATAAAAATACATAGTAAAGAAAAGGTGATTCTAAAATTAGCATTTGAAAGAGCAAGGAATCAAATAATAGAGAGCATATAAAAAAGCACTTTTAAATATGTTCTCTACTCCATCATCAGTTAATCAAAACTATGAGCAGAAAACAAAACCAATGGTCTTTTATGTCTGAGCAGTGCTTTAAAATAATGGAAAGGACAATGCAATTAATTTTTCATCATTACTTAAACTGGGAAACTATGAAAGCAAATCAACCCTGATAATGTGACTATGGAAAAGGTGTAGATTCAGTGAATTTAGAATTTGAATTGAATATGTCCATATAACCATAAAAATACAGATCATATGACTATTTGAATTTTGGCCCAGTGTGAGCAACACAAATCAATGCAGAATGAATATATATATTGCAGCAATTAGCCATTAATATGCCACCTTCTACCCTCAATGCTCTTCCCCCTAAAATGGACTAAGCATTCTCATGAATTATCTTTTTTTGATAATCAGAGCTACTCCACAAGATAATTTTAATTAAATAAATTTAAAAATTGAAGAAACGAAAGAGAATTTAAGTAACATGATCTAGGTCACACAGATAGCATGCAGTACAAACCATGATTTAAACCCAATTCTGTCATATGCTACATCATACTGCTACTTGCCGATTAAAGAAAGGACATAGGGATGCAGTCGTTAACACAGGTCTCAAATTTTCAGTTAATATATGTAACCATTTATAAATAAATTTCTTATATTATGAAGGTTTAGTTGGGATCTAATTTGGAATATGTAAATATCTGTGTGACTTTGAACAAATCTTTCAATATTTTGAGCACAATTTTCCACATTTACAGACAAAACATGCAAATATGTGAAAATTATTTAATCCTCTCATCTTTACCATGTATATAAATTCATCAAAGCCTTTTGTTTCAATGTAGCAAATAAAATAGACATGTACAATGATGTGTATACTAAGAGAGGTATCTAAAAAGTAAAGATATGCCACAAAGGATAATTATTTATTCAACATTTATTTGTATGGCATGTACTATATGTTACTATGCTGGATAATAGAGATACAGAGTGGTGAGAAAAGGTAGACATGGCTTTGCCATCTTATAGATCATATTTTCATGGAGGAATTAGTGCTGAAATAATCTCACTAATGCATATAGACTATAAATGCTGTGAAGGAAAGTTATGTCATGCTATTAGAAAGAAAAAGCAGAGGAATTTACTTTATCTGTGAGTTAAGAAGTCTTTGGAGAGGAGGGGCTATATGGAATAGGTTGTAACAGAAACTTAGCAGTCATTTGAGGAGATAAAGAGAGAAGAAAGAGTTATAAGAATGCTTTATGCATATTGTGATAGTTAATTGATTGTGTCAACTTGAATAAATAATGCCCAAGTAAATTGGCTCGGCATAGTTCTGGGTGTGGAAGACCCATCCGAGGAAGGATTATCACCAGGATGCATCTCGAGACCATACTCTCAAGTGAAATAAATCGGACACACATGTTTCAATACCGCATCGTTTCTCTGGTGTGAGAAATGGAAGTGTAAATAAAGACTAAAATGTATTATATGGGAAAGGGACAGAAATGTCCAAATGGGAAAGGGAACAAGGGAAGGGGAAAGGAACAACAAGAGAAATAAGAAATAGAAGGAAA
Source organism: Hystrix cristata (assembly GCA_004026905.1). Taxonomy (NCBI): domain Eukaryota; kingdom Metazoa; phylum Chordata; class Mammalia; order Rodentia; family Hystricidae; genus Hystrix; species Hystrix cristata. Next base: position 13,725 of record PVJO010017248.1, on the reverse strand, counting down.
AAATGGAAACAAAGTTTTTGTAAATAGGGAGGGAGGAGGGGGTGAGGGGAGGGGATGGGAAAAAAAGAAGCAACAAGATATAACATGTACAGGTACAAATCCCCTATGATGAATATTATCATTATGTACATCTAAAATGTACCTTAAAATAAAATTTTTAAAAAAGGGGAAAATGAAGAAGGAAGGATCGCTTCTGTCTTCAGAGGAGTTCCAGGCTTTGCTTTCACTGTGGATGTCATCTCCTGGCTTCCAGCACAGACCCTTCATCCTTCCAGTGCAGCCCACTCAGCCTTCCATCGCAGACCCTTCGGCCTCCTGATAAAGACTCACATAGGACACTACATGGAGCTCCAGGCCTTCAACTGGACCATTTAGATCCCCAGTGCACAGACAGACCTTTTGCAGACAGATTCTCTGCACTCTTCCACACCTGACTCTGTGGGAGACCATCAAAAGCCAATCTGTAAATTCTTACATATTCATATATCTCGTATTATATCTGTTTCTCTAGTAAACACTGACTGACACACATATACTTAAGCAACAAGATAGAGTTGGGAAAATACAAAATATAAAGGGGAAATTATAAAATAAGTCTGGATAGATTTTTAGACACCAGCTCATAAAGAATTCAAACGCTAAGTTTAGATTTAATCCTGGATATGATGAATTTTCCTTAAAAGTTTTTAAGCGAGGAGGAAACATGCCCATCTATATCTAATCAGATATACCTGCTAGGAAGATGATCTTACCTTTATTTCAGAGTCCTACTTAAATCTCAAATTCTGAAAAGTCACCTTGCTTTTCCCATATTTGCGTAAAATCTTTTTCCCTTTCCACACTGATAGCATGCAGTCTGTTTTCTATCAGTAGTATTGACATATGAGTCTGTCTCCTACACTAGATGGTGAAATTCTGACGGTCAGAAAATATCTTGGTCTCCTTTGCAGCTTATCTGCAGGGGTAAAATATCTGTGAGAAGCCAAAGGGATTTAAATTGGAGAAGTCTTATGGTACTTTTAAGCTGGAATCTCAGCCAAGGTCCAGAAAATAAGCCAAGGAAACCACTTAGAGGTTCTGAAAATAATGCAGGTGAGAAACGATGAGTGACTAAATTGGGATCAGTAAAAGGAGTGGAAAGGAGAAAGGAAAGAGATTTGTTCACATATGAATTTATTCTTTCAAGACTCCATCTTAGCCATTTTCATTCTTGTAATTATTGCTATTCTTAGCTCATGTTTATGACATATAAGGTTTACATTCATTGAGGTTTTTAGTCTCCTGTATGTGGTATATAAGAGGTTGAAGGAGGGAGGAGGGTTGGAATGGGAAGGAGACTAAAAACAAGAAACAAACTGTATTATGTACATGTAACTACTCCCCAAGATAAATGTATACTTCATATATTGCAAACATATACTAATAAATTAAAATAAATAAAAAAATAAATAAAATGTCCTACAGAAGTATCAAAAGAAAAAAAAAAGATTCCATCCTACCTCAGAAAGAATGGCCATCAAGAAATCAAATAATAACAAATCCTGGCAAGGATGCAGGGAAAAAGAAATATTTCTACATTTCGGTGGGAATGTAAACTGGTACAATCACTATGGAAATCCATCAAAAACCTGATACATGCATTCCCATCTTTATGGCAGCACAATTCATAATAGCTGAACCTTGGAAGTAGTCTATATGTCCATCAGCAGATGAATGGATAAATAAAATGTAGTATTTGCAAACAACAGAGTACTAGTCTACCATAAAGAAAGATAAATTTGAGTCATTTGGAGGCAAATGGAGAGTATAACATTAAGAGCAATCAATGAGACAGATGAGCTTAAATGTTGCATTGTTCTCCTACATGAGAAAATAAGTAAAAAGCAAAATAATAGACAGGTAACAGGAAGTAGGAAGATAGGTCTTTCTCAAATAGAAAGGGGATCAAAAGATGGAGGTGGAGGAGGGGAGCAAAAGGGAATGAAAAATAGAATTAGATGTGTTATGTACTTGTACTAACAACACAAAAAGCATGTAAACATTATATACTGCAAACATATACTAATAAAAATAAATTAAAAATAAATAAAAACAAAAAGCAAATATTTGGTGATCACTTCCTATGTGCCAGTGACCAGTACAACTGTTGAGGATACAGAACAGAACAAAACAGATATCACTTTTGCACCGGTAACATGAGAAGCAGTGTAACACGGTGGCTGAGAGTGCTGATTCAAGAATTGTTGCAATTCGAACTTAAGCTCTATTATTTATTAGTGTGTGACCTAGGATAAGTTGCATAATTTTCAAAGCATTATTTGTTAAATTTAAATACAGACATAATAAATCTCATGGCATGTTTTTAACAAATACTAGGAAAAATTATTGATAAGTGATACAAATGTAAAATACACACTGCCTTCAAAGTGCTCAGCAGGAGATTCTAATCTAATGGAAGAGGTGGGGTTAGGAAGTTTTCCTAAGGAAAATAAGGGGCGAGTTACATAAGGAATACACGGATAAGTAGATATTAACTATGCAAATTCTGAGTTATAGGAAAAATCAAGAAAGAGTCAATGCGGCTAGAATTTGGTAAGTAAAACTGGGTATATAAACAGAATTTTATAAGCCATTGGAAGGAGTTTGGATATTATTTTAAGTACATCGAAGGTAAAGTGAAAATTTTCAAGAAAAGAAACAGAATGATATCATTTATCCAAGACAAACAGAATTTACCAAGTATATGTGAGAAATTAGAAAGATAGAAGAGTCAAAGACAACTACAATGTTTCTATCAGAAATAAGCATGTGTAAAATCTTGTCATTAATATAAGAGCTAGTAAGCACAAAAAACAATAGTGAGATTTTTATGGAGAGAAATGAATTTGGTTTGTGGTGCATTAAACCTGAGAAAACCTAACGGATACACTGGGAGAAAAGCTAAGATTAAATATATAATAAAGACTAAACATATTTTATAGTCGTTTGGACACAATCTAAAACGAGTTACTTTGCTGCACTTTTTCACCTTTTTGAAATGTGATTTCAATGTATTGTCCAGATCGGCTTCGAACTTCTAGGCTCAAGCACCCCTCTTGTCTCAGCTTCCCAAATAGCTGAGAATACAGGTGCCAAACCACACCTATCCCTAAGAGGGTATTTTTTAGCTAGGGATTGAACCTAGGGCCTTGTATATTTGCTAAATATTTTTATGAACACTCTGCAATAAACATTGATAGTACATTTTTCCCCGATGAGATGAATAGTGACTAGTTGTCTGAAACCTTCAAAAGTCAGTACAGTTGAAAACATTCACCATTTTGCAAATAATTATCTCAGTTTAGTGTGAAATATTTCAAATTTTAATCTTTTAACTACCTGAATAATTATATGAAAGAATACAAAAGGTCAAATTGCAAGAGTAAATTCAATAGCATGAACAGAAGTGATTTCATTATAAATCCATACTTTTCAGAAGCATTGTTCATTATGCCTGCATTATTCATTATGCATACACATAATCTCACCCTTTTGTCCAAGACAAAGAAAATCGCATACAGTTCTCTCAAAAAAAATAGACTCTTATGCCTCAGGTCTTTTGCACACGTTGTTTCCTTTGCCTAGAATATCCTTATCTCAGCTAATCATCCTATCTCTCGGCACTCCCTCCTCTTATCCTCAGGACAAGCCCATTCTATGTTAAGCAAATTTCCATTTTCCCTTAGATTTATCTTTTGGAAACCATCCAAACATGTCTCTTGCTCAACCTATGCAGTCAACCTATGAACAGTAGTATTACCTTAATACTGAATATTGTGTTGTTCTCTACATATAAATCACCTTATACAAACAAGGTATAATCAAAAAACAACATGAATGTTTTAAATTTTTTTATAGTGAAATATACATTCCCATCAATTCCCCTCAAAATACTCCCTGTAGCTTTGAACACACTTATCCTATAACTCATAGCAAATTTCTGAAGCACTTCTAGAAGTCCTCTTACTCAAGTGTCTGTAGTTGCCCTGTCATGGCATCCTGATGTCTTAAATTGATTCGAAACATTTAACATTCATGGTCATTTTGACTTTGAGGAAAAGCCAGAATTTGAACTGTGCCAGATACTGTGAATAAAGTAGATGACAATGCACCATAATATTTTTTATAATCCTACATTTTCATTTGTGGTGCCCAGGAGCAGCCCTCAGGGTATTTTTGTTTCTTTTTTCATTTCGGTCCCCTCCCCCTTCCTCCATCCTCCTCCAATTTTTTTATTCCATTTTTCATTCTTGTTGATATTATTGATCTTAGCTCATGTTATGGCATGTAATGTTTATATTAATTGACGTTTCCAGGGTCCTGTACATGGCATGCCATTATGCATCTTAGTTCTCCTTCCCATATTCCTAACCCCTTGCACGTTTTCCATTGGACAACTTCCATATTGCAAGAGATTCATCTCCAGGCCCCTTCTATCCACCCTTCATTAATCTCTTTGTACTTTGTCTCACTTAAATGAGAGATACCATGTGATATTTAAACTTGTGTGTCTGGTTTATTTCACTCAATATTATATTTTCCAGGTGTATTCATTTTCCTACAAATATCTCAAATGTGTCATTTTTTATAGCAGAGCAATAATCCGTTATATATAGAGACCACATTTTCATTATCCAATCATCTGCTGATAGTTGTACAGGCTGTTTCCAGGATTTAGCTATTATGAGTGGTACTGTTATAAGCACTTGTATGTATGTATTGCTGTAGTGTGATGTCTTAAGCTCTTTGGGGCAGATACCTAGCAAAGGGGTTGCTGGGTCATGTGGAATTTCTAGTTTCAGTTCACTGAGAAATCTCCATACTGATTTCCATAATGATTGCACTAGTTGACATTCCCGCCAACAATGACAGAAGGTTCACTTTTCAACACAGCCACACCAGCATCTGTTTATTGTTCGATTTCTTAATGGTTACCATTCTTTCTTGAGTAAGATGTAATATTAGCATTGTTTTAATTTGCATTTATCTAATGACCAGAGATGTTGAGCATTTTTGCATATTTGTTGATCTTTTGTATTCTTCTTCTGTGAAGTGTCTGTTCATTTGTCTTATTCATTTCTTCATTGGATCTTTAAGTTTAAGTGGTTTAATATTTTGAGTTCTTTATATATTCCAGATATTAGTCCTCTGTTTGGGAAGTAGCTGGCAAAATTTTTTTCCTGTTCTGTAAATTGTCTCTTCACTCTACTGATTGATTCTTTTGCTGTACAGAAGTTTTTAAGCCTGATATAATCCTATTTGTTGGTTTTTGCTGCTATTTCTTGTGCAATTGAGGTTCTGTTTGGAAAATCCTTTCCTACATGTACGTCTTCAAGTGTTTTACCTATTTTCTTCCAGTAGATTTAACATTTCTGTTTTATTGTTCAGATCTTTGATCCATTTTTATTTTAATTTAGTATATGGTGAAAGCTAAGGATCCAGTTTCAATCTCCTACACTCAGATAAGCAGTTTTCCCAGCACTACTTGTTGAATATGCTCTCTTTCCTCTAACATATGCTTTTGGCCCCTTTGTCAAAGATCAAATAGCTGAATGTATCTGGGAAAGTTTCTGTTCTTTCCCAGAAGTATCCTCAATTCTGTTCCATTGTTGCATGTGTCTATATTTGTTCCAATGCCTTGTCATTTTTTTTTTTTTGTGCTGCTGGGGATCAAATTCAGGGCCTTGTGCTTACAAGGCAGGCACTCTAACCACTGAGCTAAATCCCCAGCATCATGCCATTTTTATCATTGTTGCTTTGTAGTATAGTTTAAAGTCAGGTATTGTTATGCTTCCTGCTTTACTCTTGTTACTCAAAATTGCTTTTGATATGGTGGCTCTCTTCTGCTTCGTTTGCATTTTAGGATTTTTTTTCTAGATCTGTAAATTATGTTTTTGATATTTTGTTTAGGACTGCATTAAATCTGTGTAATAGTTTTTGGAGTATGGACATTTTAACAAGATTGATTCTGCCTATTCAAAGGTAGGGAGCATCTTTCCAATTTCTGGTGTCCTTTAGAATCTCTTTTTTCAGATAGCTTAAGTTTTCTTTGTAGAGTTCTTTCACTTCCTTAGGTTAATTCCAAGGTATTTTCATTTTTCTTCAAGCTACTGTGAATGGTATTATTTTAATCATTTCCTTCTCATTGTGTTCATTGTTGGTATACACAAATGCTAATAAATATTGTGTGTTGATCTTGCATCCTGCTACATTACTGAAGTTTGTTATTAATTATAAGAGTTTTTTTTTTTAGTGGGGTCCTTTAGGTCTTCTCTGTAGAGTATCATGTCATCTGCATATAATGATAATTTGAGTTCCTTTTTTCCTCTATGTATTTATTTTTTTTTCTTTATTTTTCCTAATTGCTCTGGCTAATGTTCCAAGTACTATGTTGAATAGAAGAAGTGATAGTGGAAACCCTTGTCTTGGTCCTGACTTTAGGAGGAATTCTTTTAATTTTTCCCAATTTAGTATGATGCTCCTATTGGTTTTTCACATATAGCTTTTATCACATTCAGGTACGATCCTTCTATACATGTTTGCTTCAGGGTTTTTGTCATGAAGGGTGTTAAACTTTGAGGAAAGCCTTTTCTGTATCTATTGATATGATCACGTGGTTTCTTTAAATTTTCTTCTGCTTATGTGATGAATTATATTCATTGACTTTCATGTGTTGAACAATCCTTGCATCTCTGGGATGAAAGCTACTTGATCTTAATGTGTGATTTTTATTTTTATAATGCACTTCATTCTATTTGCTAATATCTTTTTGAGGGTTTTTGCATCCATGTTCATTAAGGAGATTGGCCTATAGATTTCTTTTTTACCCAGGTCTTTAACAGATTTTAGGATCAGGGTGATACTGGCTTCCATAAATGAGTTTGGGAGCTCTTCATCCCTTTAAGCTTCTTTAAAGAGTTTGAGGAGTATTGGTGATATAACATCCTTAAAGGTTTTACTGAATTCAGCTATGAATCCATCAGGTCCTGGCCTTTTTTCATTTGGTAGAGTCTGTATTAATGTGTCAATCTCATTGCTTGTTATTGGGTTGTTAAGCATGTTAATATCTTCTTTGGTTACTTTTGATAGTTTGTATATGTCCAGGAATCTGTCCATTTCCTCAAAATTTGCTAATTTTTTGGAATATTTTGTGAAGTAGTAACTATCTTCTGGATTTCAAAAGTGTCTGCTGTGATTTCAACTTTTTCATTTCTAATTGCATTGATATGAGTCTTTTCTCACTTTCTTGGTAAGTCTGGCTAGGGACTTATCTAATTTATTCTTTCATAGAACTTGCTCTGTTTTTCATTCATGTTTTTTACTGTTTATTTAGTCTCAATGTCGTTGATTTCCACTCTCAGCTTTATAATTCTCCCCCTTAATTTTGGTTTGAGTCTAGTTTGCTGTTGTTTCTCAAGTATCTTACAATTTCTCATAAGGGTGTCTATTTAACCTTGCTCTGTTTTCCTAATGCAAGCATTGATTGTGATGAATTTTCCTCTCAAAACTGCTTTCATAGTGTTCTAGAGGTTTCAGCGAGTTGTGCCATCACTGTCATTAACTTCCAAAATTTTTTTAAAAATTTCTTCTGTGATCTATTGGTTGTTTAGGAGTACATTGCTATCTTTCCAGGAACTTTTGTCTTTTCTGAAATTTCTTCTGTCATTGATTTCTAGTTTCATTGCACAGTTTTCTGATAGTATGCATAAGGTGGTTTCTATTCTTCTATATTTACTTAAGCAGGTTTTGTGGACTAGTATGTGGTCTATTTTGGAGACAGTGCCATGTGCTGCTGGAGAAAATGTTTACTCTTTTGTAGATAGGTGGAATACTCTGTGCATATCCAATAAGTCCATATGTTCAATGGTGTGGTTCAGCTCTGAAATTTCTCTACTGGTTTTTTGTTTAGTTGATCTATTTCTTTGCAAAAGTGGGGTGTCAAAATCCCCTGCAATGTTTGTATTAGTGTTTATTTGATCTTTTAATTTCAACAGTTTTTGATTTATGAAGATATGTGCTCCAGTATTCGGTGCATACATGTTCATCAATATTATCTCTTCTTGTTGGATTGGTCTCTTATTTAGAATGTGGTGACAGTTTTTGTCTCTTCTAATGAGTTTTACCTTGAATTTTGTGATGTCTGATATTAGAATTACTAGCCCTGCTTGTTTTTGGCATCCTGTCCATCCTTTAATTTTTAGTCTATGAATATCTTTTTGGATTAGATATGTTTCTTGAATTTAGCAGATTATTGGATACTATTTCTTGATCCAGTCGGCCAGCCTGTCTTTTAATTGGAGAGTTGGGCTCACAAACATTGAGAAATATTACTGAGATATCTTGGTTATTTAGTATAATTGCCTTTTTTTAATATGTTGGTGTATCTTTTGTCTTTCTTTTCCTGATGTTTTTGTTGCTGTTTATCCATCGACTTCACTAGTTTCTTCTGTGTTTTTAGCTGTGTCCAATGCATTGTTTCTGTTGAGAATATTTTTGAATATTTTCTCTAGAATTGGCTTGGCACTCATATATCTTTGGATCTGATCTTCATCATGAATATAGCTTATTTCTCCATCTATTTTGAAGGATGGCTTTACTGGGTAAGTTAATCTAGGTTTGTTATTAGAGCTTGAAATACTTCATTCCATGTTCTTCTGGCCTTGAGATTTTGTGCTGAGACATGTGTTGTGATTCTAATTGGTTTACCTTTATATGTGATTTTTGGTTTATGTCTGGGTGCCTTTAAAATTCTGTTTTTATGCTGGATGACTGGGAATTTAATAAGGATTTACCTTGTTGAACTTCTCCTTTCATCATAATTGTTTGGTGTCCTATAAGCATTATTTACTTATATTTTAAATACTTTTCTTACATTTGGGAAATTTTCTTCCATTATTTCTCTAAGCATTTTATTGAATCCATCTGTGCTATCTTCTAGTTTTTCTCTCTGATCAGCCTTAGATTGGTTTTCTTGCTGTTATCTAGTAGCTGCTGGATAGTCTTCTCTTGTTCTCTTATTTTCTTTCTGGCTTCTTTGAGGGCTTTATTGTAATTCACTATTTTGTTCACAATATCGGACACCCTGTCTTCACATTGGTCATTTCTACAATGTATGAATTCTATATAGTTTTTTTTTTAATTTCCGGTATCTCCGTCGGGAATCTTTTTGAACATTGCATATCCTTGTTGAATTGGGCACTCAAATTTTGAACTATTTTCATTAGCTCATCCAGTTTTTTACCTATTTCCCTGAAATTCACTGCAGGCATATTGAATGAAATTGCTATGAACTTTTGGTTTATTTCCTATTTGAACTCATGTACTTTCTTGATTCCTTCTAAGAGCTTTTAATACATTTCTGCTACCTGGTTTCTTCTTCCTCTTCCTCTTCCTCTTCTTCTTCTTTTTCTTCTTCTTCCTCTTCTTTCTTCTTTACGTCTTCTTTCTTCTTCCTCCTCCTCCTTCTCCTTCTCCTCCATTTGTAACTGCTTGCTCTACCTTGGGAGAATTAGGGAGCAGAGTTCAGAGATCTATTTCCTTTCTTCTCCATTTTCCTTAGTGTATCTGTGTTTATTTTTAAAAATCTTTTTAAAATTATATATGGCCCCTTCTTTCTTCCCTTCCTGTTTTTCAGGGGAGAGGGATTCCTAAAGGTTGGGTACTAAAGAAGTGAGAAAAGTTTGCAGCTTGTATGCAGATTTAATAGTATATTACCTCTCCATGAATAATGTTCAGCTTTGTATGTGCGGTACTAGTATTTACTCCTTCTTTTATTTATGTTAAGTAATTTTGAATCTATCTCTATTTTTTTATTCAACCAAGATTTATTGGTACATTTTAGATGGACGTAATGATAAAAAGGTATCCCTATGTTTTGTCAAAAGAATTACCTCTGTCTATAACAGCATCCATAGATTCAATCTTACAGCACTGCTATGTGATAATCCTTGCAGATTCTCTTCCCCACTTTGTCTATTCTTCATGCACACTATGACATTTCATTATTTGTGGTTGCTTTGCAATGAGGTAGGTGAGCTGGGGTGGGGAGAATGGGAGGTGGTTGGGTGAGAAGTGTTAGACATTAAAGGGAAGACTTGAAGGAGGGAACAGGAGTAGATGAGAAGAAAAGTTTGATGTGGAGTCTGATTTTATTGGAGTACTTTTATTTGAGTGGAAGCATTAGTATTGAGGGTTTTCAGATGACATTTTGTGGGGGCAAGGGTGAGATACAGGAGAAAAGAGATTTACTTTGTGATTGAGGAAGCTATATGGTTATCAGAACTTGCTGATAGGGAGGACAATGAGCTAGGTAAGATATGGAAGAGCCAAAGACATAGGATGGGGAAGATTGAGGAATAAAACAAGTGAAGATCAGAGTGAATATGAGGGAGATAAATATGAGAAATTTTTAAAAATTGGGAGGAGTTCACATGTTTGGATAAAGAATAAATGTGTTAATAATATCGTATCAAGGGTGTAGGGTGAAGACACTAGAGAGTTTAGAAGAGGGAGAAAATTTAGACACCTACTAAATCAGAGCCAGAGAAAGAATATATACACAAAACTATCAAACATACACAGAAAACCACAAAAGTACATAACATAACCCCACATTACTAAATAAATTTTTAAAAATACAAAAACATAAATAAATGAGATGTCCAATGAAAACACAGATTATATATTCCAATGAGACATTGCATATGTGATTCCCATGTAGCTTCTTTGCCAGAGAGTCTGAGGGCTCACATCCCAATAACTCCCCTGATCCCTCCCCTGTAATACTGAAGTTAATTCATAGTCAAGACTTCTTTTTGCCAAGTTGCAGGCATTCTTGCAGAGTCTGATCCAGTCTGAGTTTTTGGGTTAGGAACTCTTGCTAACCCTCTCCCTGAGTGTGATGTTGGAGTTGGCAGAAATGTTCACAGGCACTCAATTGTCTACTGAGTTAGGACTATTCCTATGCAATCAAATCAGCTACAGCAGTAGCAGGCTAATCTGTTACAGTGGTATCTGTCGGGGCTAGTTGAGAAATAACATACCATGAGACCCTGTTTTGGGTCTCCCTTTAGCCTAGAGAAGAAATCCACAGTTATAGTGTAAGCACCATAACAGGGAAAACTGGGTACAAAATTGGTAGTGAGAATTGAGGATGGGAAAAGATTCTATAACTGTTATAAATAGTAGAGAAAAAGTTAAAGGGAGACAAATGAAAAGGTGGAGAGGAAATGCAAGAAAAGAAGATTGAGAATGAATAAAACACAGATGAAAGAAGTCAGGCTAAAAGATATAGCTAAAATTGGGAGGACTATAAAGGGACAAGGGAGAATTCCCTTACCTTCTATAAACTATATTTGGAGAAAAAAGGCAAGAAGAAGAGAAGAACACATACACAGACATGCGCATAAAAGAAAAAAGGGTAAATTAGCAGAATGAAAGGGGGAAATTAGTGGAAATTAAATTAAATTAGTGGAAATTAGGGGGAAATGTGCAGAAGGACTAAAGAATAGTAAAATAGAGTTTTCTGTTGCTTTGGACACATAGTTCTTTTCTTTAGCCTAGGGTTAAGGAGCAGAGCTCAGATCAGGACATGTCTTTTTTTACACTGAATGTCTAAGGTAGTAATCTGCCCCCAGAATAGTGTTGGTGTAGAGATCTGCTTACAGTGGGAACATGGCACCAGTATGATCATCCAATCCTATGTAGCTAAAGCTGAAACTGGCCTCTGACCATAAGAGCCAGGTCTGTGTTCAAAAGCCCCAGCATCTCAGTGGGACAGCCTGCCCCGTGACTGCTTTCCAACTGCTGACAGTCTTGAGTGACTTTCTTTCCCTAGTCCACCCTGGGAACTTGGCAGTGTGAAGCAGCCAAGGGGCTGTTCGGGATCCAGGTTCAAACACCCAGCTCTTCCATACAGTGGCATCCCTGCCAGCTCCTGCTCCACATAACTGTGGACTTGGGGGTTTGTATAAAGGTTACTCACCAACTGTTGGCTGTGGAAGCCCACTCCTGAAGTAGTGTCTTGTGTTCCCTCTGCTGGCTGCACCTTCAGAAGACTTTCCTGGTCCTGATGCAGTTCTTTGGTTCTAAGAGAGCAGAAACATTGTGAGTTTCATTCTACCTCTCAACTGGTGACTAACCAGCTGCTGTTGGTAGCACTGTGCAGTCTCTCCTCCATAGTGTTATCTATTTCTTCCGTATCACATAATCCAATTTTCTTCTCCTCTGTCAGTTCACTCATGGTTCCCATGTACACTTCACTCACTTAGATTCCTCTCCAAAATATTGTTTTCCAGACTTTAGACACTTTGTCCTGGAGAAGCTGAATTTCTGGCACTTGCTGACCCACCATTTTGCTCATGGTATTTTTTATCACCATAAAGACACTGACAAAAATGGATTTCCAGAACTGCTTCAGAAAGTGGCGAGAATGATGGGATAAGAGGTTATGAAGCCAGGATGAATATACTGAGGGGCTTAATGGTAATGGGCCTTTTCCTGTAATTTTATTTATATTTAACATTCACCATGTATTTCTATCACACTTTATATTTTTATTATAAAATTTATCACATAGATATGCTTTTATATAACTCCTTCCCTGTATTCCTCTCTGACTAGATTATTTCTTTTTCTAATAATGTTTAATGAAACTTAATAAAATTTATGATAATCAGACCAGAACAGCACTACCCAATAAAGGGTAATGAATAATAATTATACTGTCAAGACTCAGGTGAGCAGAGAAGAATTGGGGTGAAACTCTTAAAGATCCTTGTATTTACACACATTTGGAACATTGTTGAAGAAAGATGCCAAAATCATGGGTCCAAGTGAAGCTGTTTACAGAATTTTGTATGGTGCTAAGGATGGAAACCAGGATGATGAACAAGCTAGACAATTTTTCTACGACTGAGCTACACTTCCAGCTAATTTCTATTATTGGAAAAAGTAACTATGGGTGGACAAGGAACTTGTACCCACTATGTGTGTGGGGGACGTTTCTTGTGAAGATGGTCCCAGGTTAGGTCAAAAGATAGGAAAATTATGGTTTTTAATTGTAATATGCAAAATTGACTTGAATAAGAACCATCTAGCCAATTAGTAAAGTTCTGGATGAGCCTATGGATGATTGACATACAGGCCAGAAAACTGAAGAAGAAACACCTATCTACAGTTGTAGATGGCACCAATTTATAGGCTTTTAGCCTTAATGGCATGAAAAAAGAAAGGATAAGGAAGAGTTTCTATTTTGGATGTGCTACAGTCTTAACTACTGCCTTTGGAAACCAGTCTCCAGTTTGTTTAACCTTCCAACATAGACTGGCACTGGCAATTCTACAGCCACCTTCCAGGCCTTTGACCTTAAAGTGGTCCTGCATCCTTGATCCCTCTTGTTCTGCATCTTCCACATTCTTGGGCTGAGAATCTAAAGGATCCTCTGGCTTTCCAGTGCACAGACAGCTCTTGTGGACTCTCTACCACAGATCATGTAAGCTGACCTAATAAAACACCTTGCATACTTGGTCGTGGTGTATAATCTTCTTGATGATTCGTTGTATTCTGTTGGCCATTGAGAATTTTCGCATCTATGTTCATTAGGGAGATTGGCCTGTAGTTCTCTTTTTCAGTTGGGTCTTTTTCTGGTTTTAGTATTAGGGTAATGCTTGCTTCCAGGAACGATTT